>JXSR01S048958.1:73093-89496 GCA_000969725.1 Ophiothrix spiculata
CCACAATTAAACTTTGACTTTCTGATTAATTCATTGTGCAATGTCATGTATTTTAATGTTTATTTCATATTCTATATATTGTTAGATTTGTATGTATAACGATGTGCAATGTTTTTTTGATGTCAAAGGACCCCTTTGGAAATAAGCCCTTTTTAGGGCTTAAAGGGTTATCCTATGCATATCCCAGCAATTTATGTGTCCCAGTTATTATTGTATTTATGTATAATTTTTAACAATGTAGATTGTATGTATTTTGTAGTTTTTTATTGTTGATATGCATGAATAAATTCAAATCAAATCAAACACTTTGAACGAGAGATGGACACTCTGACCTGTGTAAATACAGACCGTCCCCATAACTGTGGGTCACTGTGAGCGTGAAAACATTAAACACCTGGTAGATGACTCAGCACAAATCTAGCGTAACCTGAGTTGTCAGTTTTAACTTAATTGAGATTTCAATAAGTTAGCCTTTAACAAAATATAGGAAAACAAAAGGTTATTGAACAATGTAAACAAAATCCATGGTAGGAGTTATATTTACAAGCAATGGGGCCCTTCACTCTGAATGTTTGTTTATGATAAAGTATTGGCCTTCTATTATACTGGAAAACAGTATAGAAGGTCAATGTTGAAATCACCCACTGGATATGACAGTAAACAAAAATACACAGTGGGATTGAATTTACAAGTAATGGGCCCTACAATATGGATTTTGTTTATGCTGTCCAATAAATTTTTGTTTTGCTTACAGTTTGTTCTACTTTTCAACTCCTTTTCAGGGACTGTTCCCTCCAGGTCAAGGTGCTACTATAGGTGTAGATTTCATGATCAAAACAGTTGAAGTAGGAGGAGAAAAAGCTAAGGTAAGTACATAGATTTACAGGGAGATACAAGATTTGAGATACAAGTCCGAATACGTTATACAAAATTTCCCGTTTCGATTCGAACCCCCAACCTCTCGCATCCCTATCCAATGTCTAGCAATGGCAAGCCACCGAGTATGGTCTGCCATTGCAGCACTTTCGTGACCATCTGTATGAAAGATGACCACTCAAGAGGTCTAAGTTTTAAAATTGAGCTGAATCGGTCAAACCGTTTAAATTTTGTGGACAATTTTGTATTTCAGACCTGCATATATGTCACTGTAAAATTAATTATGGTTTCCATAATTAGACACATTTTTATACATATCTCCAAAACAGAACAAATCTCAGCCGTGAAATTTCACATAGGTTTGACAAAAATATGAGCAACATTTTGGCACCAAAATCTCAAGAAATTTGAAAAAATGTTGAGGCAATTGAACTATGCTGCTTTAAACTGCTCCTGGGTGTATGGCATGTATAAATCTTTGTCTACCTTGTCTCCTGTGTGTATACATGCATGTAGATGGCATATAAACTCCACATCATAATTTCTACCCATGATTTCTACATGTTTGCAGACGAATTAAATTAACGTTTTTCTGATAATTTTTGGCACAACAACCAAGTCGCAGCGATTTGAAGTTGGAATGTATCAAATTTGCCAACAAGCGACACCGTTTGCAAAGAACAGTTGATTTTTAAAAATTACCTTTGAATCCAATTGTTGCTAATTCCTAAACGACACATATAGGGTACAAACACACACACCATGAATACACACCGCTAGTAGCCGGGATCAATAACTAGGATTCCCTCCACAGTGCGGTTTCAACATTACGGCACATGATAGCATTATTAACCCGTTGGATACTGTATAACAATAACCACTGGCCCTGTACTCATTTGGTACTGATGATGGGTCTCTGCGTGTAATTGATCAATTTACAAGAATTGAATTCCAAGGTATTTTTTTTAAATGGATCTTTCTCTGCAAATCGTCCTCGAATGATAGTGAACTTGATACATTCCGACTTCAGATCGATGAGACTTGGTTTGTGTGCCCAAAATTATCAAAAAATGTTATAATAAATCAGCTACAGGCACATAGAAATCATGGGTAGGAACTTATGACGTGGAGTTTATTATTTATTATATACCTCATAGAGATTCCTGTCCTACAAATAAATGATTGGTTAGAAGTGGGGGCTTGGGTCTAACTAGGCCCTATAAATTTACTAGGAACGGGGCATATTTCTCGCTCAAAATAGTTTGCGCCAAAAATTGTTACAAAGTTTGATTTTTGTTGCATTTTGGGGACATGTGGCCATGCTTGTGTGATATATGTATCACTTTCAATACAGACAGTCTGGGAGACTATCAGAGTATACTTAAAGCAATTAATATGTGGACTTATTAACACCATACAGTTACAGATATGGGACACTGCCGGTCAAGAAAGATTCCGCTCCATAACGCAGAGTTACTACCACAGTGCTGATGCATTGGTGCTTGTATTTGATGTCACATCCAAAGAAAGCTTTAATTCACTACCCAGCTGGCTGAAGGAAGTAGAGCAGTATGCTAGTCCAAAAGTTATATCCGTATTAGTAGGTAAGTTTTCATATTATAAAGACTCCTAAACAGTATCGCCTCACATCGGCCTAGAAAAAGTGGCTCCGGGCGCCAATTTATAGAATATTGTAAACAAGTGTGGATTAACAGGTGGATAACAATAGGGATGACCGTAGTATATGCAAAATGGGGGTATTATGGTACGTAAGTGTGGTACATCATTACCATACAGTAGTCATTTAGTGCAATAATCGCACTGGGGTTGGCACACTTTTTAACCAGTGAGTTTCACTCCCATTCTCTAATTCTCTGTCTTAACTGGGGTGCTTTAATCAATGCTTTGTGGAATTGATCACCTAATGTTAGTCTATTTTACAAGTGGCCTACATAATTTGCAAAAATTCACTAGAAAGATACATATAAAGTAAGGTTGAACCGATGTACCTTTTCTTTACCGATCCGATATGCCGATGTTTTATATCTGTCACTTTGCCGATCCGATATTTGTTACCGATGTTTTAGTGCTTTGGTTGTAGCCAGGAAATTTTGACTGCCGGTCGGGGAGTCTGAGGATGTGCCGGGTTCCCCTCCCCTCAATTTTGTAAAAAATTTAAAATTTGACCCTAAAATCACGCTATTTTGTGCATCAAAAATTGCTCACTTTTATACATTACGCTATCTTGGTCGGCGCCATTTTTAATAATTTTTATGTGTTTTTGAAAATATGGGTTTTTTTGCGAGGAAGAAAAATCTAATAAAATCTCCTAAACTTGTTAAAATCAACACACTTAATTTATGATTAATGATTCCCAGCATTTTCATAGTTTTCTACAGATTTTTCTTTTTGAGCAAGTTTAATAGAAATTTAAGACTTCGTTTCTGTAAATAATTTCGATGTTTTTTACCCATAATGCATTGCACAGATCTCGTAGCATGCGCTGTGTCAGGGATTTCCCGGAACTCCCAATAATACATGTACGTCATGCATAAATTATTATAATGCCGAGTGAAACCTTGGAGGTTACCGTGCGTGTTTTAATGTCAAATAAGTGATTTTTGTGCCATTTGACGTTTATACCTTGTAATAAATGATTTATGAAAGGTTGATTTCATCTTTAATATACGTCAGAAATGTCAGATTATTGTATGTCTTGTATTTACACCGCGTTTTATGATTCTACATAAATAGACAAGTAAGCTTATAGTCAAGTTTAACGGACCATTTGAACATCGGTAAAGTTCATCGGCAAAGACAGGTGATTTTACCGATCCGATGTTTTGCCGATATGGTGTAATATCGGCCCGATACGATGTCCGATACGATGCATCGGTTCAACCTTAATATAAAGCCAGGCTTGAAAGTTGAAAAAAACTAATATTAAAAAACAAAAACTCTTAAAATCTGTGTGTTTAAAAGTGGTTTGAGATTTATAATGGGCTTAAAGTAAGACCGGGTCTAATTAAGTCAAAATTACTACTGCCATAAATGAACCTTCTGTAGCATTTTTGAACTGCAACAACTTTCAAAATTAAAGATTCAACTTTTATCTTACAAACAACACAAAATATGGCATGAGAAAAATATATTTTGATGTGAAACAAAAATTTAATTTAAACAAGGTCTAACTTTAAACCTTGTCTTACTCTTAAACCTCTTTTGACCATATGAACCTACAGGGTTGATTCAAGAAAATCCAGATCAATAAAGATGCCCAAATGTGATTGCAGATTACTCTGCTTTATGTTTCAATCCTTATCTAGAAATACCTTTGGGTTTCAAAAATTATATCAACTTGTTGTTTCAGGTAACAAAATAGACCTTGCTTCAGATAGAGAAATCTCACAAGAAGAAGGGGAAACATTTGCCGATAGTCACACCATGCGTTTCTTACAAACCTCCGCCAAAGAATCCGATAATGTGGACAAACTCTTCATGGATATAGCAGTAGAGCTGACCAACAATGTACGCAACTCAGAAATCAAAAGCACCGGCTTAGAAGAACCTATACGAGACCACAGTAGTGTATCAAGCTGCTGTAAAGTCTAGCCTTCGTTGATTGCTTAGGTAGTGTATGTTATGTACGGCATTCCTGTCTTACAAGTTCTTGACCCTATATTGGATCTCCATTAACCGACAAGAGTGATGCATTATGGAAAAGGTGACAATTTCAAGAAATGAGTCCTGTTCAAGTTTGAATATGTTTTGTGCCCACTCTACTGAATCTCACAGTATATACCATTCCAGAAAATTAAGTCATAGGCCAGAGTTGGCAGTGTCGACCACAAATTGACTGTCTATGCCAGTGCATACATAGTGGCTTGGTATTGTGAATGCCAAGACACAATGTATGCACTGGCATTGGCAGTGCATACGTAGTGGCTTGGTATTGTGAATGCATGATAGGAGTGTGAGAGATCCCGGATTCAAATCCATGGGGAAAACACCCATTTTGCACATGCAGATTTTTGACATGATGATGTGTAAACCTTAATATTGTTGATAGCCATTATGCTAATGGGTCAATTCCAATCTCAAATGTCACAAACGTTATCAAAATGTTACATGTTCTTGACCTTCAATTCGAATGAGCTTTGGATATCTTCCAGGTATACAGCAGCCATTGAAGATAACTCAAGCTCATTCAAATTCAAGGGCAGGATCGTGTAACATTTTGGTAACGTTTGTGACATTTGAGATTGGAATGACCCTCATGCTGAATCACAGTCACCCACACACACACACCCCTAGACCTTTACACTCCTAATAACTAGGTTGAGATAAGTAAGAAGAGTGAAGAATCAAATCTCACTCAGTGACCAAACACAGGCTCAAATGTGTCCTATAAAAGTGATTACATTAACAAGAGGAGAGTCGTTTGCTTATGCACTGCAATATGTGTTATTTTAACGATTTTTATTGTCTTGTGTGAAATGCCTAATATAGAGTCAGGATGTGTAAAACTGGAATGCTTTGTCTATATTAGTTAGATTATGAAACATTTACAACAAAAACGACATCCCATTTTCTGGTCATGGATTGCCATTTGTGTATGTGAGGTTTACTATCCTATCTGGGTGTTATATATTCTGTGAAATTACTTACTCAGTCTAAGATGGGAAGATGAGTACATTTTTGTACTATAAGGCAAAAAAGAAACAAGTCTGTTTCCTGTGACCGGCACGTATTCCTTTTTAACGGTGTTAAATAATGGGTAGCTTTTTTCTCTTATATTTGTATAAAAGTAGAAATATTGACAAAAATGTTAAATCTCGATATTCCCCCCAAAAAAGCTTACTGGTATCATCCGACCAACAAATGAACTTCAATTCAGATCCCCATTGTCTCCTGAACTAGACTATAATTTTGCCAATATTCAAAGTACAAATTTGGAAAAAAGTGACACACTGAGCAATCAGCTGGCAAAAACATGGTGCGCATTGCTTTTTCAAGAATTGTAAAAACAAAAATGAAAAAAAATGCATTCCACATTGCAATTTTCAGACCTGCTAGGACAGGAAACAGGTTTGTTTCTTTTTTGGCCTAACCCCATCAAGGGTATAGTAGTGACACTATTGCAATCAAGTCTCTTGCTTTGTACAAACATGCTAACTATCATGTGGTACCTAACATACTATCATGTGATACCAAATTCCTATCATGTGATCAACTGTATGATTATTTGGTACCATACAAATTATCATGTGATATTTTTTACAACTAGTGACTGACTAAGAATGTGATGGTTGAAATATCATCGCAAAGTTCAATTTGTATGGTATTTCTATCCTCATACAAATCTAGGTCAGTTAATACTAAATGTTGGTTGGTTTCAGAAATGTAGACTTAACATATGCATGCATGTTTCAATTCAGCATACTTTGTTAGTTTTACTATCACATGGAAAAACTGATAGTAAAACTATCTAATGGCAATTGACTACTTAGAATTTATATGATTGATATATGCCATCATCATGTGATACCTACCATACTATCATGTGGATATACATCAGTACAACTAGACAAGAATACGAGTGGTATCAAAAAGTTATAAACTTTACCCAGAAGAAACAGAGTCAGGAATGTAATTTTTAAAAAGATCCATAAAGCATCTATACATAGTCACTGTACAGTTACCATTAATTTTTCTCCCACTTTTAACTGATTGTCTACAGACCATCATTATAGAGATCGTTTACTATAACAAACCCATTGTGTATTTTGATGAAAATGGAAATTTTAAGGTCGGCCATGTTTCATCACGTCATTGTGACGGCATTCATCAACCGATTTCCATAATTTTGGCATCAATGGAGAGAGGAGACTCTTCCCTATACTGTGGTATCAAACAACTAAACTTTGATGTGTCACCATGGATTTTTTGGGCACTATAAACTTTTCAAGGACATGGCAGTGAGTGGCGTGCCCAAAGGTGGTGGGGGGGGGGGCAGCAGCACGTGCCCCCATTTTGATGAGTCGGTCAGGGGAAAAGGCCCATTTGAAGACATGGACAATAAAAAGATAGAAAAGAAAGGGAGGAGAGAAAAAAATCCAAAGAAGATATACAAATGGTTGAAAATTGACTGTGTGCTTGTAAGACCTTTTTGTTTTCTTGTCAGTTTTCAAAAGGTACGTCCAAAATTGTTGGATGTACTTTTACCTCTTTACTCTCATGTCATTTTGGGGAAACTGGTGTTTGTGCCTAACCACTCAAAAACTCTTGGGTATGCCACGGGGACATGGCCTAATGCTGCATGTCTCAATTTTCTCAATGTGGCTGGCGGGCAGGTTGCTCTATCACCACCTGTAAATAATGAAAACTACTCATGAGATAATTTTACACCATAATGCAGATAAGGTCATGTGACTATTATGATAAAATTTCATCAACATAGGTCCTTCCCTTCTGGGTAAAGTTCAAAACTTTTTGTTTGATAACCCCTAGTATATAGGAAATGTGTGTGAGTATTGACCAATTTGATTGGTGATAAGAATTGACTGATTGGGTCAACATTTATGGAAAGTCAATTTGCATGTACAATGTAAACATAACCTATCAGTATTTTCATTTATTTTTGTTCGTCACATACATAGGTAATAGGTGTAAAATTTAAGATGGGTTTAGAAAACTGAAACACCAGAATCATGGATGATATGATCCATACCCCCGTGCAATATAGGCCTATTTTTGATTTCTGGTAATGTAAACAACAACTCGTAAATTAGATACACCTGAATTATTTCTGGTCCTAAATCACAATTTGGCGATGATTTTTTTTATGTATCAAGTATTACTATTAAAAATGTAGTGCAAACTTAAGTGCAATAATGTTTCCCTTATATTATGTACTCAAATTGTATATTCATACTAATACTCAAAATATATTATACCTCATCTAAAGACAGACTATTTGCCTAGGTAGAACAATTCTCAAACCAGAGCAATTCACAAGGCGGTTTTGCCATGCTTTGTGTTTCATAAACCTTAAATACACAGCATTTACTTGTTTAAAGTGACATAACAGACACCTGTTTCGTTGATATATCAAGCAAAAATGATTTACTTGCTTGATCTGCTAAATGAAATTTCAAAAATGTGTGAGTAATATATATATTCAAACTTCACACATGGAATTTATCTCAAAATCAGAGAAATCAGGCTGATGAGAGTAACAAAAGTGTGGGATTGTGGTTTATTTAAAAATCATAAGATGCTGAGAAATTCAATATTATATTGTATTTTTTGTTTATAATTTTAATCTGAAAAAAAATAAAATTGCATTTTTTCCTTGGCTAAATAGCTCCCGCAAGGGCTGTTTAGTTTATAAAGCAATTTGAGCCCTGAATCCAAGTTTACCATAATATGACTCGAAATGATCATGTAACTGATTAGCAGTGTGGTGAAAACAATTAACTTGTTTAGTGTGGTATATGAAAAACTATCAACTCATTTACTTATTTATCTATGGTGCTTATGGATATTTGTACACATCTCAATTGAATGTTTAGTTTATAACAATGTATGAATTAGTGTTTTTATCAAAGTCAGGAAATTTCAAAATTATTGATGGTGTGGTATCTGCTCAGCAGGTTATCTTCAAATGTTTGTGGTATATTGAAATGAAGTTAAGCAACTCTCTCAAACAAATAATTTGTGACTTATGTGATATTTCATCTTGCATAGATTTCATCAGAAAGTGAAGTACTTTGGCAACCTAAATTTTTGCTATGCTAGATTAGTTCAATCTGTTCAAAAATTGAATTGATGATAACATTTTCTTTGTCATTTTTTTACTTCCAAATTTTGAATTATGCATAACTGTGTCCAATTTTTAGACATATAATTAATTTTGACCATAACCCCATAGCATAAAATATGCTTTTGCATGGGAAAATAACAACAATTATTTTCCATTCTGTTTTGATCAGTAGACTAAATTATAAATCTATTTCTAAACGTTGGAATTATGCTAATAACTACACCTACCTGTGGCGGATTTAGATGGGGGTTGAGCTTGCGCGCACCCCCTCTTATTTTGGTAGCATGTTAAGAAGCCGCCGCTTTTTAACGGTTTTAGTCCTTGAAAATTAATAATTATGTCAAGAACGGCAGCAAATGCATTATTTTTAGGTAGACCTATATTCCAACATAACAGTTCTGCACCAATCAACAACTCATTTTTTTCAGAGCAGCACCCGAGGCGCTGTCAAAATTGCGCCCCCTCTTTTGAAAATTCCTGGATCCACCCTGCCTACAATTTGTAGATTTACAAATTATTTGTCTTTAAAGGAATCACTGATATGACCCTATTATTGTATTTGGATTTGATTCATGAACATATGTGTGTAGTAAATACGCACTGATTTCTGACTTAAAGGGACTAGATTCCACTCAGAATGAAAAACTTATGGAAATGCTTTAAATAAAGCTGAAAAGTGTGGTAAAATCCAAAAATGTACACAGAAATGGCTCAAATTGACAGCAAATTGATTTGCAATATATCTATATGTGATGGAGGTGTGACTATCCAGTGTTTTCTAAATCCTAAATTTGTACCTCAGTCTGGATTTACCAGATAAAAGAGCAAATGAAGCTCTTGGAGATAAGTTAATACATATCAATAGGAGTGGGCTATAAATGGGTGATTTTTCAGTTTGCCTTGTCAACAGTTTTTTTGGATTGCACTTGACCTATCTCAACTTGAAATGACAAAAGGCTCGGATATAGGTCAAAGAAAAAAGTGTGCTGCGCCCTCTAGTGTCAGTGTGTCGCCATAGTAAATATCTGTGTATTAGAGAAGAAAATGCATAAAATCTAAAAATCTTTTACATTTTGAAGCAATTTCAATGTTTTAATATGTGTAAATAAGTTATGAAATCCATGTTAAGAGTTTTCATGACTATTAGACATTTTGTTGTCGTAAAAATTGACGTTTTCCTTCAAAATTGTGTGTGAGGGCGCTTTTAATGATTATGCGCAAAAATTTTGCTATTTTGCTAATTTTAAGGTAGCAGCTGCCAAGGCGGTATCAAGTTTGATCTGCTTACAAAATTTGAGCCTTCTATCTACTTTAGTTTGTCAGTTAGACTTGTTTAAATATGTCAATAATAACCCTATGTAAAAGCATAGGGGTCAACGAACTTTTCCCTATACAAATGTATAGGAACATTAAAATAACGTTAAAATGGGTACTACGATCAAACTAATTATAGTACAAGGCTCAAATTTCTTGGGTAAATTAAACATCAGAGTATCCTAACATCTGCATACTTTAATTTACACAAAGTTGTACAAATTGCGCATAATTGCAAAAAGCGCCCTCGCTTGGAATTTTGACCAAAAACGTCAATTTTCAGGAATACGAAATGACTAGGGTTTACAAAAACTTCATATTTGTGTTCCTTTGACTCCACTTGATAACCATTGACCCATTCACAAATCAAAAAGATCAAGAATTGTGAATTAAAAAACAATTTTTGTAAAATAAACAAGAATTTCTCTAAAATGACATACGGTCACAAGAGGGCGCGGCACACTTTTTTCTTTGACCCGATTAAATTTTTTTCGCCATTTCATGTTGAGATAGATCAGTTGCAATGCATAAAAACTGTTGACAGATAAAAATTCTGAAAAAAGCAATTTTGACTTACGTATAGCCCACACCTAATATCAAAAGAGAAACAATGTTATCAAAAATTATTTTGTTTACCCATCACAGGTGTAGAAACAAGATCTTTTTAAGATTTGAAACTAGAAACACTTTTTCAACCATTTTTTGTCGCCGGCGACAAAAAGTTGGTAAATAATTTCATTGTTCTCCTCTGTTACACAAATTCAGTGGAAACTACTGGTAGGATATGTTAGTATAATCATGTACTATCGATACATGTGAAAAAATATATAGTCAGAAAATCAGCGGACAGGATCTAGGCCAGTCCCTTTAAGCATTCATTTTCAAGGTTGCATCTATGTTCAAGACTTTTGAATACATGTTCAGGAATTAAATCCAATAACAATATGTGAATACATTAGTTTTATATAATATTGTACTTAATTTTTAATTTATTCTCCAAATTCAATGCACTCCAATGTCTTTTTATGTGGAGCACCTGGAGTAAATTGTATGAGGTGATTAGTAAAAAAGACTCAGGGTCACCAATGGATTTGCACACAAAGTAAACAGACCTAGAGTAATTTTCCATATAAAAATCTGGACTTACAAGTGTGGCTTATAGAGATGTATTGATACATAACATAGTTTTGTCAGAAATCCCATTTTTGTCTCGCCTGAAAAATTTTCAGGAAGAGACATACAAGGTCAAAAGGTCATTTGAGGTCAAATTTCAATTTTTTTCAAAAAGTTGACCTGAGGTCATCCAAGGTTATTTTGAGGTCAATGTCATTACTCATGAACCCCTGACCCCAAATGGATTAAACTTTGACCATAGAAAGTGCTTGACCCAATGGCAAGGTCAGTTAAGGTCAAAAGGTCAAATTTCCAAAATGGTAAAAAAGTTGCCTTGAGATACATTCAAGGTCAAAAAACTTATCCCAAGGTCATCTAAGGTCATGGTCATAACTCATGAGCCCCTGACCCCACATGAATTAAACTTAGACCATAGAAAGTGCTTGACCCAAGGGCAAGGTCAAAAGGTCATCTAAGGTGTCAAAACAAATTCTTTACTGAGCTGCAAAAATCTGTAAGATTTGGCCAGTCCAGTTTTCCCAGCCAAGCTGGACCTATGTAAACAGGTATGAGCCCTTAAAAACCGACCGAAAATTGTGAATCTCAGTTTAGACCAACAAAGAACAGCTGGTACAACTCATCAAATATAGCCAAAATTCCCTGGCAGAAGTTATTGTCTATTCTGCTGAAATTTGTATTGTTTAATTTCATTTTGAGGACAAGAAATTTGCTTGAAGCTGAACAAATCCATTAGGTTCTCACAAAAAATGTGGGATTCTCATACAATTATACATTATATATCTCAGAAATTTTCATGAGAATCATGAGAATTCTCACAAATTTTGATTTGAAGTAGAATCGTTGCGAGGATGGATTCTTGCAGAATTTTAGCCCCAAATTGGGGGAATTCAAGATTGCTGTGTTTGTTTTTGTAAATATGCATGTTGTATTTATACTGAAGTGACCAATTATGACAAATAAAATACTTACAAGTAGTTCTTGCAACAAGATCAGATCAAGATTTCTCACATGAATAAACATGTTGTCATGGCAATATTGCGGTAACTATGACGACAGAATCCTTGAGTTGATCATAACTTACTGTCCGATTACATGAATTGTATTTTGTTTCTTGAATTTATGACTCCATGTCAAATTATGTGAACAAATTCATATTATTGTAAAAATCAATTTAGGGATATATTTATAATTCATAGTGAACAGTGCAGTGGCATAGCAAGCTTTATGTGTGTGGGGAGTAGAGGGACCAGCTAAACTACAGTGCACACAAAAATGTGATAATTGTATGTATGAATTTAAATCATTGCCGTTAACCAAATAATATCATGTGATTCTACACTTTTCAGCTCAGATTTCTTTTGCAAAGTCTATCCCACACACACCCCTATGTTATTGTACTGTAAGTCATTAATTTAAAAGAGAGACAAACGGCCTATACCATCCCACATAAAGTGCTGGACAACAATGACGCTCACTTCTGGGGTAGTGACTCGCCCGGTATACACTGTATACAGTGCCCCAAGGAGAAACATTTGCATAGGGGACCAACGGCTTAATGTGACTTCCAAAACGCAGAGCAATCAGAGTAAAGTTTCTTGCCCCAGGAATCCAAGAGACATGGTCCGACTGGGGCTTGAACCCCAAACCCCTGTATTATGAGTCCCATGCCCTAACCACTCGTCCATGATCCCTTCTATGGGTCTTTGCCAGAAAGGTGCGCGTTTCATGTCAGCTGCTCTGGGTTGAATATTATGTCTCAACACGAATACATTTCAAGACACAACATCTTTCACACCGTAATTTGTCAATTTATGCGTTTTTCAATTCCAAAGCAATTTTGGAGACCAAACCTTTGACTCCTTGATTGCTTTCTATCAATGGAGGTCCAAAATGGCCGCCCTGTTTGGATTCGCTGTTTGAAATCCTTGTAGTAACTAGATAGCTAGGTATTATAGATGATTTGTTGTGTGTTGTTGTGCAATTGGTAGCAGTAAGTCATTTTCATATTACATTGCATTGCATTGAATATAATTTGTACTCTATAGGCCAAACAATAATTTATTGGACAGTTTAAATAAAAATTCAGAGTACAGGACCCCATTGTTTTTAAATGCAACCCATACCATGGACTCGTGTTTACAGTGTCCAATAAATAATTCTTTTGCCTCTACCTATCCTGAGTGCCTAATATAAAGTGAATAATAACATTTTTATTGTATTGTCTGTTTTGGGGCTTCTTGCGCTCAAAAATGTAGTGTATAATTTTAGATAGTTGAAATTTGTATAGCTATATAGCTTTGTCTTTGTGACTTTGTTCATTATCTGAGATGTGTTTGTATCGATAAACTTAAAACCCAGAAGCAGTGCTTGCCACAATCTTGATGTTGCTCATTGTACCTCCAGATATGTTTGCAGATTGGCCTGATAGTCAGGCAGATCATGTAAATCGTCACTGCATGCATGAATTGTGTGCATTTCATGCAAATTGTGTCTGCGTTTTGAGCAGCATCTATAATAGCGATTTGCTCTGATCAAGGTACACCAATTTTCCCGCTAATTTGGGAAGACTATCGAAGTGTGCCACGCAGAGCCGTAAAATGCCGTAGGTACAATAACTCATCCTCCATGAGCGACAATCCAAGATGGCTGCCATCCGGTGAGCACTGCTTCCAATTTATAACTTCTTTGGTTTGTATTGCATCCCTGGAAAAAATCGAGTACAATTCTAGCACATTGTACAACATTCCTGAGATGCACATTTGGAACGCAATTATAGTACAGTTTTAGTACAAATATAGTATAAATTTGTGTACTATAAATGTACTCAAATTGTACGTAATGTTCCAAATGTGCACCTTAGGAATGTTGTACTATTTTTGTACTCGATTTTTACTAGGGATATTCTACCTATTGCAATATCATTGAATATATTGGTACATTCAGAGGTAAAGCTATAGTTTGACATCACTTGATGCTGGCCTCTTACACAATCCTTTTGTGTAATCATGTTATACAGCTCATGTGTGAAAGACTATTGTCAGTAGGGGTCCATTGATGCAAATTAATGACCTCCGCAAATGACTGCATTTATATAATCTTCTACATGGCACTTATTTGAATTATGTAATTGAATTGTTTGATTTTCTATGCAAAGCTTATCAGCTCATTGATAGCCCTGTAGCCAGGAGCGGACAGCAGAAGTTAATAAGATCAGGGGAAAAAATTAGTCAGCATTAGCGTGCATAAACTTGAAGTTTATAATGTCACGCAGTGTGCGAAGAATGAATTATTAATGCCAGGAATTGATTTCATTGCAGGGAAGATAAGTGAGGTTTATTTTTACCATAATGTAATGTAATTATTGAAATCGATCCGCTCTTGGCTATTCCTTATCTACAGGGTGTTTCAGAATTAGTATCCTATGTAAGTCTTCTTATTGCTTCTCATTTGTTGGTTTTATTTTTTGATAAAGTTGTTTGTAAGATTTTTTTTTAATACTTTAGGATAACTTGTAGGCAATACTTGAAATTGAAAAGTAGAACAAGTGAGTAATATATTGAATTAGTAACAGAAAATTATACCCATTTTGTGGATATTGTTTTGTAGGATATTTTTTTCTGTGCCTACCCTGTATGATGTGAAAATACTTATTAGAGCCTGGTCCCACTATGCTTCTGATGTGTCGGCGATGCACTCGCGATGCGCCACCAATGCATGGAGAATGCATCGCCAGTACATCTTGAAAGTTTCTTCGATCTGCAGCAAATTAGGAAACAATAGTGTTGCTCTCTCAATGTCTTCATGATGCCGGAACGATGTCATGATGCTTTGGGAGTACGCCGCAAAAAGCTCCCCAAACCATTGCCGCAATGTCAGCCAAACACATTGGGAAAGCATCCTAACATCGAGAGGCATAGTGGGACCAGGCAATTTGATATATTTTGTTGAAATCTCTAACCATTTTTGCATGCGTCTGTCAGTATTATTTTCTTTGTATACCATATGTTTACCAGGGGTCGATTTCACTAACATTTACGATGTATAGTAGCTACGAAGGGTTTAGCTCATAACTACAACTAGATATCACAAAGAAATGAAAACCCTTCATAAGTGTTCACCACGGCGTAAGATATATGAATTATGCCTTAGGAAAATTGAACTCTTTGTTAACATTGCGTGGGGTCAAGAGGTAGTTGTAGCTAACGCTGGGTTTTGGTCTTACGATGGGTTAACAATGCATTTTAACGTTAGTGAAATCGATCCCAGATCACTGTAGGAACTCTGGCATTATTATGACTTACATTTGTATGTACATGGTAAACCATTTTGTGGTGTCTCCTAGTGAAAGCTGCTTCCAAGCACCAGAATCAAAACTGAGATTTCACTACCATCAGATACATGCTCTTTACATTTAAAATTTTACAGATCACTTTCGTATGTTCCATAATGCATCTTGAAACTACCGTAAATACAGGAGTTTCTGCGCGAGTGACCATACTACAACTAGAGCGCAGATGACGTCATGCGCACAACTTAGTAATATGGTTGCTTGCGCAGAAACTCCCGATGCATTATGGGACAAATGAATAGGGTCTATTAAGATTAAAACTGTTTATTGGTAACAAACTTGATGAAATGTGAGGAAAACATATTAGCCAAACTTGACTTAAGTTTAGCGTGCTCCCATTTTTGAAAACAAGATAAGCTATGTAATATTGAAAACAAATATCATATGATTTACACATTGTATTTTTTTTTTCTCTTCGGTAAATTACATTTAATAAACTTTACAGACCACTTTTCTGGTACATATTGAAAAAACAGTATTGTATCATTTTGTCATCAATCCTCATATCTGCAAACTACCTATAGGGCATGAAGTATTGTTTGGGCCATTCCACAGCAAATGTCGCAAACGCTGCCAAAAATAAACTGTTACATGCTCTTATTCTTGAATTTAAATGAGATTTAGATTTCTTTAAGATTTGTAGCAATTCTTGAAGTTCACTCTAGTACATTAAAATTCAAGGGCATGCTGGTGTAACATATTGGTAACGTTTGTGACATTTGCCGTGAAAATGACCCTTTTGCAATAATATTTTGCATATTACAATATGTGATGGTTCACCCTGAAAGGGGGGATTTTGCAAATGATTTTGGTTTTATCTTTTCATCTGTTACAGCATTTTCTAAGCTTTAAAATGACACCTTAATTGTTGAAATTGATCAAAACAATCAAATTTTACAACAGAAA
>JXSR01S048958.1:104069-122268 GCA_000969725.1 Ophiothrix spiculata
TTAATATCTTTATGTGATGTGAAGGCACTTGTGTCATCTGCATAAAGTATTAATGATAAGTCAGGTACATAGTTTGGAATGTCATTGACATAAATTATAAAACCCAGAGGTCCTAAAATAGACCCTTGAGGCATTCCAGAGTTAATTAATTTTAATTCAGAAATATGACCATTATAATCAACAAATTGCTTCCTATTTGTAATTTTTGAACCACTCTAAGGCAAGACCACGGATTCCATAATGAGCCATTTTATCTAGGAGAATATCATGCTTTATTGTGTCAAATGCCTTGGAGAGGTCCAAAAATAAGCCAGCTGTTATTTCATTGTTATTTGCTGATTGTACTATTTTATCTACAAGTTTAATTATTGCCATATTTGTTGAGTGTTTAGGTCTAAAACCAAATTGATCATCATATAATATTTTATGTTTGTTTAAAAATGAAATACATCTATTAAAAACCAATCTTTCAAGAATCTTTGAAAATCCTGGAAGTACTGAGATTGGTCTGTAATTATTAAAAGCATCTTTGCTATCCTTTTTATGAATAGGCACAACTCTTGCAATTTTAAGCTGGTTTGGAATTGTGCCACTACTTAAAGATAAATTAAAAATGTAGGTGAGAGGGATGGTTAGTTCTTTAGCAAGTTTCTTTATAATTAGAATTGGAATTTTATCGTGTCCTGCACTCTTTTTAGCATCAAGAGTTTTAATTATTTTAATTATCTCTTCCTCTGTAATTGGAGAAAAGAACAAGCTACTTTCATTAGGATCCCTCAAAAATGTTGAAAAGTGAATATTATTATTTGGGATTTGGGAGACTTGATTAGGACCTATATTAATGAAGAAATCATTGAAATGATTAGAAACTTGTGTAGGATTATTATAAATCGGACAAAGTTGAAAATTTGACCCCAAGGGAAAGGTCGGACGACGGGGTTACCATTGAAGCTTTTGTTTGCTGGTCCAAGATGAACAATTTTACACTCTACACCTAACCGTACCAGACACTCCAAAACACCTCGGAGATAAATCAAGAAATTAGCCTAAGTCCAAAAACGTTATAGACGGTAGATAGGTATGAGCACGGAATTGCTGCCTAGGAAGCGCCTGCTCGGTGGCTTGGTATTGCTTGGCGTGGGATCGGGGTGCGCCATGTCCCGGGTTCGAATCCCACCTCGGACATGGTGAAAAGGGGGACTTTTTTATATAGGCCTTTAAAAAGGAGATAGTTTTTAAACGAAGATAAGTTAGGGTTAATATTTGAAATCAGACAAAGTTGAAAATTTGACCCCAACGGAAAGGTTGGACGACGGGGTCACCATTGACACTTTTGATTGCTAGTCCAAGACGAACAATTTGACACCTTTACCTTTGAAATTGGACAAAATTGAAAATTTGACCCCAAGGGAAAGATCGTACGACGGGGTCACCATTGACGCTTTTGATCGCTGGTCCAAGACGAACAATTTGACACCTCAACATTTGAAATAGGACAAAGTTGAAAATGTGACCTTTCTTTTGACCTTTGACCCCAAGGGAGTGGACGGAGGACGGGGTCACCTTTGACACTTTTGATCGGTGGTCCAAGACGAACAATTTGACACCTTAACTTTTGAAATTGCACAAAGTTGAAAATTTGACCTTTCTTTTCACCTTTGACCCCAAGGGAGTGGTCGGAAGACGGGGTCACCTTTGACACTTTTGATCACTGGTCCAAGACGAACAATTTGACACCTTAACCTTTGAAATCGGACAAAGTTGAAAAATAAGCAACATTTTATGCATAAATTATGCAAATTAGGTACTTAGCATATTTTGCGCTCAAATTGCAGCTGGCACAAGCGCAGCTCTATCCTAACCTACCCACTAAATTTCATGAATGTAGTGTGCACGGTTTGTAAAATATGCCATTTAAACCATTTTATGCATAAATTATGCAAATTAGGTACTTTATTTGCATATTTTGCGCCGAAATTGTTGCTGCATCCAGTTTGGCTCCGGGTCTACCAAGTCACCAAATATCATTAACATAGGGCATGCGGTTTCCGAGATTTGCTCCGGACAAAATTTGTGGACGGCGGACGCCGGATGGCGGACAGAAAATTGGAAT
The DNA here is from genome assembly GCA_000969725.1 of Ophiothrix spiculata. Taxonomy (NCBI): domain Eukaryota; kingdom Metazoa; phylum Echinodermata; class Ophiuroidea; order Amphilepidida; family Ophiotrichidae; genus Ophiothrix; species Ophiothrix spiculata. The sequence goes on from JXSR01S048958.1 coordinate 106,183, forward strand.
GCTATATCTCTTCTGAAAATTTACAGGCGAGACAAAAATGGATGTGAATGTTTGAATTGAGTAAATTAATTTGAATTGAAATGCACTTTAAGAATTTCAAGGAATTGGTAGCTATTACAAGGAGAGTCCAGAAGGGTAGCATATGCTCCTGAAAAATACAGGAGGCACAATAACTCATTCTCAATGAGTAACAGTTTGTCTGTCGTTTCACATGCCAGCCTATATAGCGAAACACATATTTCTTGAAAATCACAGCTAAAGATCCATTTTGTAGTGAAAAAATGCCATGAGTTTTGTTGAATTGTATTCAATTTTTCAAGTTAATACAACATTTACCAGTATAAAATATGTAACTATTATTTATTTTGATGTTCAAGTTATAGATCGGTATGTGAAAACTTTTAGTTTTACTTTAACAGCATAATAGTATGGAAATTTATGTGTAAATATCTATATAGACCGTATGTGATGCACTTTAATGTTATTAAAACGTATGTGCAAAAAAATGCATATAGGCCAAAATTAATTAATTATATCTTGTTAATTCTAAGCTAAATTAAGGTCTGTAACTTGGTAAACTTAAAGAAATCATCAATATTTTAATCCATGCAAATGTTCTCAAAAAAGTAAGAAATGTCATATAAGACGTTATGTGATGCGACCGACGAATTAAACATGGCAACCATTATATATTTGATTTGATTTGATTTGATTTGAAATAATTAAAGGTAAAATCATATCAAATGCAATCAAATTAAAATGAAATACATTGAATTTAATTAAATCGAGTTGAATTGAAATGAATTGAATTGATTATTGTTGATCAGACACAATCTTGAATCCTGAATAAAGTTTAATGTATAAATGTTAAAGCTTGTACAATTTGGCAGAAACATCAGAAGTCTGTATTTATTTCTGTTGTGTCATTGCATTTGAGAACACTGAACAGAATGGAAAATAAAAATATGTGGCAAGTGCTTTTCGATGAAAATGTTGATTAATTGTTAACGCGATAAAATTTTGATATTTGTGTTTAAAGAAAAGTGAAATCCTTTGTATACATTCATAACCATTAAGCTGTTGTAGCTGTGAGTACTGTATATATTTTAATTAATAAACTTTCAATTAAAAAATAAGAAAGTCAATTTTAATTTTGTTTGAGTTGTTATTAATGGTGTGAGTCATAAAGAGGCTAAAAAGGCCTACATTGTACATCCAGGGTATTTTTGGTATTTCCTCAAAGAAATGATCTCTAAAACTGGTCCACTATCATGGCTCTCCCATTGGTTTTTAAAAATGGATTCTACATAATCGAAATACATGAAATGCTAAATCTGGGGTTCCCACACTTCTTTAATCATGATCTTATTTTGCCCATTTTTGCCACTAACCATTTTATTAATATTTTTATAACTCTAACAAATCCTTCAACCTCATCTTAATATGGCCACCAATGAAAGGTTGAAATCCATAGAGTGAAAAAGTACAACATGCAAAGTCAGCAATGTAAGGAGAAACATCATCATGCAGTGTTTTAAGTGCTAAAAATGGTTCTTTAAGCAACCAGACGACAAAAATCTATACATTCGGTATATAAAACAAATATTGACTGTTTTTTGTTCGGGATATGGTTGAAATTATTTCCCCCTAGGATCTTGAAACCAAAGATGTGCCCTCAGCTTCACTTTGGGCATATTTTAACCATGCCCCTCAAAACAGTCAATATTTGTATACTATTAGTATAACCAACCTTTCGCTCTGTGTGGAAAATGAAAGCTATCCCTTTCCACAAACCCTTCACCAGTAACTGATAGCAAAGCTACTTCAGCCCTTCTCAAAAAATCTGTCCCTCTGTGTTGGGAAATAAATGCTATAGCATCCACCACAAACCCTATGCCTAGAGATATAGGCCCTGCAATGAGGACTGTTTGTGAACTTACATTATTGAATGTGGTTAAATGAAATTGTAGTCTTGTTTTCTTAAATATATTACCCAGTTCCCTCATAGCTAGGTTTGCTTTGTATTGAAAAGTTGTTAAATCATTTTTTTTTTAAATGATATGTGACCCGTCATATCGAAAGGTACCTTAAGGTCGGCATAGTAAATAACGAGATACGGGCCATTGAAGCTAAGCAGAGTCAAAAATCACGTCCAAGGTCAAATTTCTAATTCCAACAGAAACGTTACTTTTGAAGTGTATTTTATCTTACTATACCTCATAAATATTCATTATGCAACCATGAAATATAATTGGACAGTTCAACCTGATGCGCGTGACAGCATTTTGCCTACTTCCCCGATTGTGCGTAACGCCCATGCAGGGAAAAAATTGAAAAACTATCGCACCCCTACTACCGCACCCCTCGGTTGGAAATCCATACGGTGACCCAGAACAGTATACATTTTAGGTGATTTTTGGTTTTGCTTATATTACATTCAGTGAAATATTTATGAGGTATAGTAAAAAAAATACAACATGGTTTATTTTGAGAAGTATTAAAAATTCCTGATCCCTCGTTGTTGGATGCGTGTGACTACTTCCCTCCACTTCAAGTAGTCACACGCATCCAACACCTCGGGATCAGTAATTTTCACTACTTCCCTCAATACCATGTTGTATTTGTATAATATTAATCAGGTTCCAACATCCAAAACATAAGAAAAATGTGTTAAAAACCAAGATGAAAACCCTCTCTCCATTCAAGTTTTACTAAGTTCAAAAACTTCAAACTCTATTTTCTCAGAACTATAGTTTTCCGAATCAGTTCGATGCCTTTTGCCAATTTGGATGTAACTTTGCAACAGAACATCCATTAACCAAAGGTCAGGTGTCATTTTAAAGCATAAAAAATCAGCTTTCAGATGAGACCAAAAGATCCATTTTGATTTGGGGACCCTTAAGTACCTTTCGATATGACGGGTCACATATATCTTTAAATCAATGAACAATTATGCAGGTAGGAAAGTAGACTAATTCTACTACATATACACAAAGCTAAGTTCACCTGTATGCCCTAAACCTGGCATTTTCGGGCAATTTTGTACCCGCGTACCCGACACATTTTTGGGCAGGCAATCGGGTACCCAAAATAGCAATGAAAAATACTGAGTTGCAATATAACTTAGAATATTGGTCACAAAATAAACACATGTTATAACACATGTTACATGTACTTATTGCTTGTCCTAAGCTTCTTTAGTTTTAAATGAAACCGTTATGCCAATAAAGGACTAACATGCAAAAAAGTCATTCATTTTCGGGTAACCCGTGGGCAGCTTTTCTACCTTGGTAGTGAGATCACGGGCGGGTACCCGAAAACCCACCTGAAAATGCCAGCCTCAGTATGCGCAAATGCGTAGTGATCCAACACTGCATCATGATTGCATGCTGAAATTACTTGACTACACCCCAATACGTACCTTACACTTCTCTGCTAAATTGACACTTGATATAATTTATAAATCTCGGTCAATGTAACATTAGGCTTAAAGCAATACTATTAGATTTTGACCAAAAATAGTTTATACTTAAAACAACATAACTTGAAGGAATGTGACTATCTAAAAGCATTTTCAAGCGTATTTTCTCAAAAACTTGTTTTGCCACCTAAAAATGGATAAAAAAGTACATGCATGCTTTCCTATTCTGATACTTGTTGAATTAAATTCGGGATCCCAAATTTAATTCAAGAAATGGCCATAACAGAAAGAGTAAGCAAATTAAAGCCAAATCATTTGGAGGAGGAATTAATATCTACCAAATACAAACCAGATAAGCTAAAAAAATCAAAAGTCATGGGTGACAGCGGGCACTTCATTTTTAACACTTTATAGTATTGCTTTAAGTTGCTAAAGTATATGAATAATGATATAATTACCTCCACTGAAAGACGAGGATGGATCTACTGCTAGAACAGCTACTTTATGCCCAGCTGAAGTCAACTGAGATCCCAGGGATTCTATGAAGGTTGATTTGCCTGCACCTGGTGGGCCAGTTAATCCTACATGTATAAAAATAAGTTTTTGTACTATCACACAGGAGAAGTTAAGATCCCAGCATTCTATATTTAGGTTGATTTACCTACTCCTTCAGGACCAGCTAATCCTTAAAAATAGAGATTGGGATGAATACACATGTAGCTTCTTTAAACTCTTTTAAGTGAGGGTATGTAAAACAAATATTGACTGATCATTTTCCCTACATAATCCGTAGGCAAAATAGATTAAATGCCCAAGAGACACCAGATGCATGCTCCACTATCTTTATCTGGCATGGAGATCAAATGGGGAGGGGGGGGGGGTAATCGGGATTTTGCCAATGATGTATTATTACAACTGAATATCAACACCCAGAATTGATTTTGACAAGGTCTGAGCGTACCTGATACCCCAAATTTGAGCTCCATGGTTAATGATACCATTATAGGGGCCGGTTTATACAGTATAGTAAGATCTCCTTTCTGCATCTATGGTCGCTACACACTTATACTCTGTAAATCTTGAAGTATGCAACAAGCAGCCGATTAACGCATATAAACCAATATGACCATACGGGGAAATAAATTAATCTGTATTTCTCGAATCATAATGTCAATGATATACTAAATTATGCTGAATATTCAAATGAATTTATGATCAATGTTTGTCCATGTAGTAGCAACAAAATTAGCCAAAACTATTACCAAAATCGGGAAGAATTCATAATAAGAAAATGTTAATGCGCAGTGATTTGGTCTTAATCAATCCCAATCAATCATTACAAGTCTCTTACACAATACAAAATAACCAGTTCACAAGGTTGTAGAATGCAAGAGTCCGATTGCTTGTATACTTCAAGGTTTATAGAGTACAGGGTGTCCCAGAAAGAATTAACTCCTACCTTTGGCGGGTCATAACTTTTACAAAATACAATGAAATCGAAAAATGTAACTTGAAATATATTTTACAGGTCATAGATTATCTAGTGTATTAAAATCACGTGATATGGCTCAATGGTTTTGATGATATGCTCGATTGCGTTACAAGTGATGTAAAAGGCTTCGGTCCAAGTTTCAATATTGATGATCAGACAGAAATTTCCTTTAAAACTCAATTTAAACCTTAACTTTTATTTCTCAAAATAAAGAAATACGGAAATATAAGATGTGGAATGTTCATTAATCACCTAATTATATTCAGGATCAATTGACGGGTACTAAACAGCATTCTAATTGCTAGCAATTATTAAAGAGAATACATATTTGAGGTATATGAAAGTGTGTGTTGGGGGTTGAGTTGGGTGAAATGGGGTGTGTGTTTTATTTTTTCATTTATTTTGAATTTTATACATTAAAATGCATTCAGTGAATCACCACGTACTTTTAGTACACTTGGAGGGATAAACATAGTATCTATAATAGGTAAATTGACTTATATATAAGAAGTGTTAACCCTTGTCCTCCTGAGCTATTTATTGTAACACATCCTCCGAAGGGAGGGCGTGTTGCAACCCCCTGAATAGTTTAGAACGGAATCCCTATGAACATGGTTTTGCTATTAATAGATAGGTATGATCCTCCCCTATCCAACGATACTAAGATCATGAAAATCGGCCAAGGCGTTGCGTAATTATAACGTCATAAACTACTTTCAGATTGGAAAATCAGGCAAAATTGCATTATGGCAAAACGGTCACTTTTGTGTGGTAAATAAGAAGGGAAGTGACGATTATAACATGTCTTGTAAGTTTGAGTCTTATAGCATGTATAAATGTTTCAAAATGGCGACTTAAAAAATTTCCGGGATTTCAACAACCACCCTCCCCCTCCACCCAAACTTTGACGGCCTACCCTAACCCACCTTATTTGGTACCCCTCTAGTTTTTACATCAAAATGACCGCAAAGGATGTAAAAGAGTTTACCCAAATGCATTTGCCCGGTTTCTTTTGCGTTTTTATGAAGCGGGGCAAAACCTTAGACCCCCTCCCTTCAAAATTGAAACTTGGACAGAAGCCTTTTACACCACTTGTAACGCAATCGAGCATATCATCAAAACCATTGAACCATATCACCTGATTTTCATACACAAAATAGTCTATGACCTGTACATTATATTTCAATTTAAATTTTGTGATTGCATTGTATTTTTCAAAAGTAAAAACCGTCAAAGCTTGGAGTTAATTCTTTCTGGGACACCCTGTATAACTATTTTCCCTTGGACCAGGTCCGGGGTTTCCAGGGCCCAAATTCATGAAACCCTGCTAACTCTAGTTGGCTGCTAACCTATTGTATACCTGTCAAAATTTGACAGGTAGACAAAGAGTTAGCAGCCAACTAGAGTTAGCGGTGTTTCATGAATACGGGCCCAAGGCAATAAATTGCACCACCTCCAGGATAAAAAAGTTGATATTTATTACTAAATACACCTACCTATTCTGAATGTCTTTGGCACTCCTTTATGCTTCCTTTCCTCGCATCTCAGGTGGCGCAAGACTCCAGAAAGCAGCAATCTAGCTTGCGCTTTCTTCTTGGATAACTTTGACTCCACTAATGTGATGGATTGAGCCAAGGATGCCCTCTGCCCGCCAATTAAACCATGGTAGAGATTCTGCACTAAAGGATCCTCACATTGAAAACTGACTTTGCTATGGACAGTCCTTACCAAGCAACAATTTGGATGAAGTGGTTTTAATAATACCCTAGTCCTGCACTCAATTCTATTATATTGCTGTAGACAGACTGAATGTCCATTGATGAAACAAGCATGATGGTAATTCCTGAGACTGCCTGTAAATTTGCCGGTGGATTGGTCTTTGATTCCTAAACAAGCATGGTAGTAATTTTTGAGACTGCCTGTAAATTTGGCCGAGTACTGGCCACCCTGGGGTTGGCCTTTGATTCCAGCTATGTTTGTTATCAATCTAGACTTCATCAAGCAATGTACATGTTTTGGTCCAGGTCTTATCAATGTGTTCATCATGAAACTGTGGTAACGTCTCTTCTTTAAATCTGCAACAGCAAGTTTCATCTATTTCTGTAATCAAAATAAATAAATTATAGATGAATAAATGCACATTTCATGTGCGAGTGAAATAAGATAAAATCAATGCACGCACGGTCAATTTTTATGTGTCCAATTCACGAGGACTGTAGGGGCTGAGTGCATTCAGCAATGTTCAGACAGGAATCAAAATTGACCGTAACTTAAGTGCATTGATTTTGTCTCATTTTACGAGCAAAATGGAATGCAAATTTATTAATAAGGCCTTTATATGACCATCAAAGTCCGAAACTTTTCTAAATCATCACACGACAAAAACAATGAAACATTCATACGCACTAAACGCCCACCACGCAAACTGGAACGCCACAAGCGCAGTGCATGATTGTGAATTCTGCATACTTTGTATTCTTGAGTTTTGATTGGCTAGGTGACACGCAGAGTGTATGAATAACAATCTAACATTTTCTAGATAAAAAGGACTATACTTTCACACATACTTAATAGTCAAGACTTTCCATTGGTAGTAAGCATCAAATTTTTGCTCCCCGCATCAGTTCTCAAAACCCTACTACATGTATTAATCAATAGTTCCGAAGACCCTAATTTTGCACTACACATCAGATCCCAAGACCCTACATTTTCCACGGATGAAGAGTTCCACAGACCATACTTTTTGCTTAGCTTGTCAGTCCCCAAACCTCCAAAATTGTGCTACCTGTGGTACACCCCCATAAAAAAGTGAGTGCCCCCCCCCCCGGGACTTCGGCTACATGGTATGCATTGTATGACATGCAATTAACAGTTAAAATTACAAAGTTTCTAGGAATCTGAATTTGAACCTGATCAAATACTGATCAATAACACCCCTGGACCTGGTGGAGTCAAGCAAGCAATCAGGGTGAATTTTGCTAATTAGCCTAATATGAGGAGCTCTTCCAATATATTGCCTGGTAGAAAAATATGAGAACAGATGCCCAACAACATAACCCTAGTGCCTAAATCAGGGACTTTGACATTTGCAGGGGCACTCTCAACAGCGATTCTGAAGTTCTTTACATAGAGAAGCAATTAGAGGAGCTATCTGGAAATTTGTATTTTAATTAATACCATCATGCAAGGTGCTCTATTAATTGAGCTCCAATAGCATTTGAGGGGAGCAGGGTGGCTCAGAAGAGATCACTCCCCTCAAATGGAAATCCCTTGAAATGTAAAAGGCGATGAGTAATAATAGATTTAAACAGTTGAAATTGACCCGCAAAACATCAAAGACACCAGATGGCAAATCCCTCTTTTCTAGGTTTAGTACGGGTACAAGATAAATGTATGCTGATTTTTAAACTTGATTCTGACCATTCGTTTTTGAGAAACAATCTTTTCAACATTTTAAAAGGCTACTAATGTTGTAATTACTATCGGGGTCCCACCAGTTAATATTAAACGGCATATTTTCTCACTTTTCTCAAAAATGCACGCACACTTGAAAAAATGGTTTGTTGATTGTAACATGTTCCGGACAAGGATTCTTATAGGTAGGCCTATAAAAAATAGAGGATAATCGCTATGATATTTGAGTCAATCCTCACACAGAAATATGAGATATATGTAATTCTAAGGGAGTGCTAAAGAAGGTTTGATGTACAAAATGCTTTATGCTGATGACTTGGTCTTAGTGAGTGATACAATGGAGGGATTGAGAGAGAATTTCTGGAAATGGAAGAAGGCCTTGACTCGTAAGCATGTTTGTATGTCTGTTTCTATGAGTTTGACATAGGAAAACTCATAGTTAGGAGTAGGAGCCGAGTAGATCTAGAATATCTGCCCAATGCTACCACCAAGTCAGATAAACGTCAAAGCAGAGATTCCGAGATTCCATTCCGGCAAGTGCCCTCACCGGGAATCGAACCCGGGCCCAATGCGTGTGAGGCGAGATCGCTAACCACCACACTACGACACCACTCCGGAGTACATTGAACTTCTATCGGGCTGATCTATGAGTCAGGCATTAGGAAAACTTTATTAATTAAGTTTCTCCGTTCACGGCGCGTTTTTTTTTTGAGACAGGTGTTTCTTTATAACTGGGGTCCAATGGATTTTGGTGTCCCTGTTACATAGTGATGTTTTTCAAAGCTGGAATAACTCATTGGTAATTATGTTCAGATTAATTTGATGGTGTGTGAATAAAAGGGTTATACACACCCCTTATTTTGAAAGCCAAAAACATAATGAAGCACGTGCCGTTTTATCTTTATACACAAAATATGTACGTTTTCACAATGATGTAACAGCTAGGGACACCAAATTCAACAAAAAAGTGTGACATTTAAAACATGTGAAATATAAATGATCTTATCTCAGTAAATAAGCTGATAAGAGTATTCCTGATGATTTTATAGCAAGTAAAGACATCAATCTCTTATATTAATGTGAAATTTGGAGCAAAATTCTTGAATTGTTGATATGCCATCATTCTGAAATCTGCCTTCACAATGTAACATTTGGTGTCCCCCTAAAATTGCTTACATTGTGATAGATAAATATGGCTGTAATTTTCTGACCAACCAGTGTATCATTTATTTTCATTGTTATTTTTGTGCATTTCTGGTAGTTTTAAACATATTTGAAAGTTATGAAGCCCAGACATTTGAGAGATTTGAAATATCTTGATTTTTATTTTTTGAAAAATTCTTTGGTGTCCCCTAAAATTCCAGGTGATCAAACATTGATATCATTTTTTTTCCAAGTTGTCGTAAGAAATTTCTATTAAACTCTTCATATTTACCTTTACTTTTATGGCTTTTGGCAAGTTTTTGGTAAAATTTATTCAATCTACTTCAATATTTTAGAAATATCGGGCAAAACATGTTTGGTGTCCCCTGTTACATTGTGACATTTACATTTAAGATATATTCATATAAAATAAGCATACTTGAGCCAATTGGTGGAATGTTTGTGAATTTAAGTTACATTTTGGTCACATAATAAGATTAGAATGAAAATTCAAGTTAATTATAATGACATGTGATATAAACCAGTTTATGCATTTTGGTGTCCCCTGTTACATTGTGAACCTTGATTTTTGACCCTTTTGGCAGAAAATTGTATGAGTTTCATCATTTTTATGGCAAATAAGTGCTTGAAACATCCCACATTTATAATCAAACGATATTAAATTAAACAGCATGGGAAATTATTTTTCAAAGTTAAATACAAATATTGGTTTTAGGGTCAAAATTGCCAATGTCACATGTTGGTACCCTTTTATAAATAAACACCCAGAACGACGCTTGTTGCTACCCTGACCGTTTGACTCCGCCTGAAGTGTTGGCCAGTATACCAAAAAAGAAAGAAAGGTTTGCGTGAAAGTAGCTATTTACAGCGTGTGATTGGTCCAATTCCAGTGCTTGTGCAGCGCGAGGATCTTGCGCGTTACACTCGAGTTAAACGGTGCAGTATGCAGGGAAACTTAATAAATAAAAATACAGTAGGAGTAGTGTGACTGTGATTCACTACACTCACAGTGTTACGAATAAATTTGTATTTATCACAGTGTAGCCTCAACACAGGCCTATTCCGATGTACTACATCTACATAGGCCTGAGAGTGGGGGGGGAACATTTGGCAAGATTTTCTAAGTTCAAAGTCATGATTTCAAGAAATTGGAAAAAGGACAAAACAATTTGACCATCAAATAGGGAGGAGAAAACGTTCCTTGACAAGAATGAGGTACTCGATCATCTAAATAATCCATACTTTAAAAAAGATCAACCAAAAATGGGAAAAAATCACTATCTGCGAAAGCAGAAAGAATCGTATTCTACAACGTGGTATAGTATTTTTTGCTCGAGAAACACAAGCCAAAAACTTAGTTTTTGGCTTGAGGCAAACTGTGTAGTACAGCCTATCACATAAAGGCCATTTGTCCATAAATTAAAAAATACAAACGGTACTTGAACAAACAGTTCTGTTTTATTACATATTAATGAAAGGAACCTTTTTGAATTAAATTCATGAAAATTGCACTGTTCTGATCAGAGAAATCAAACGGAATGTTTCGTTTGTTTACATAGCAACGGTTTGTAAACATATCTTCAAACATCATTTTTGTGACGACCAACAACTTTGGGAAGTATTTTATAATAAGTAAATTTATTATAAATATCCTTTGTCATGTTTGGGAGGGTTGCAGTTCGTATTTGATAGCTATGATCATTTTTGGGGATATTGGGTATGTGCACTTATGCGCAGGTTTTATTGCAGAGCTAATTGCTTCTGGCTGTGCCACAGCACAGCCAGATATTTCGGGTAAAGTATTTTAAACAATTAAATTTCTCCGTTTGCGGGGTTTTTGGAGAACGGCGCTTGTTGCTACTGTGGTTTGCGTGAAAGTCGCACGTATTTACACCGTGTGATTGGCCTTATTCCAGTGCTTGTGAAGCGCCGACGATTGCGCGCGTTACGCTCGAGTTAAACGATGCAGTACGCAGGGAAATTTAATAGATGAAAACAGTATAAATAAAAACATTTGCCACAGGCCAATCACAGTGTGAGTGTCGTGACACCAGATGGCAGAGACTACTGCCACTGCCAGATGCCATTAGGGCTAGGCATTACCTGATAAGCTTAAAGGTGCAATTCATGATTTTGATGTGACAAGAAACTCACCTCTTTTCTAGCTAAAGAAAAAGAAAAGTACACTATAAATATATACTGAAAATTTCACTTGATTCCGACCATTCGTTGCTTAGTTACAAGCTTTTTAGCATTTTAAAAATTTCCATAGCATAGGCTACTGACACTGTAGTCCCAGAGCTGTGACCATGGACCATCATTAACTTTTATCATTTGGTATTTGTAATTTCTATAGGTCCTAGGTCACAGGAGTAATGTGTAATACTTTGGCCATTTAAGCTTTCTAAGTTTGACATGAAATATTTGAAAAATAAAAAACCTAAAGTAATTCCACTCAGCATAGGCAACATCTTTTGATAGTGTAGAATCATTACAAACCTAATTTAAACCCAAGGAAGAAATTTATCACCCAAAATCTGGACGTAAACAAAGTTGAGGTTGGCAAATTCGGAAACCCAATGTTACAACATACAGGGTAAATTTAGGCCCCAAAATCACACATTTTGATTCTAAATGTTAACAAACCACCTATCATAAGATGCACAAGACTCTCAAGGAGCTTACTAATTATAAATTTTGTGAACAAATTTAGTTCTTCAATATTTTGGTTGAATTTGAGGTGTGGACTTAGTCCTAAGATTGTCTGTACAGACATGCTTAAATGGCAATTTTACTACATAGCATTTCCCATGACTTGACACTAAGTCAAGTCATGGTGCCAGGTCCAGGACTACTGACACTGTGTTGTAATCAATATCTGCGTCGTATCAATGATTCCTTTCTACAAGTGCTCAGTACAACTGGCCTCGAACAGATGGTCGATTTTCCAACCAGGCAAGACAACACCTTGGATGTATTGATCACTAATAGACCTTCTTTAGTGAACAAATGTTGTCCCTTACCAAGCCTAAGTGATCATGAGGTTGTATACATGGACATTGATGTTCGTGCTGTTAGGAGGAAACCCGTCCGCCGGAAGATACTCCTGTGGAAAAGAGCCAACTTCAATGACATCCGCCATCGGTTAGGAGCCTGGTCAACCAAGTTTGCATCTGAATTCTCTGTCACTACTCCAGTTGAGACACTTGCTAATGCCATTGAAGGAGAATTAAAGAGTGTAATCAATGACTGTGTGCCCTCCAAATTGAGTTCAACAAGATTATAATAACCAACCTTGGCTCAACACAGATACTAAACAAGCATGCAGACGCAAGGCAAGGGCGTACAGAAAAGCCAGAAGGACCAACAAAGTGACAGATTGGGACAGATTTCGCCGCCTGAAAAAGGAAACTCAGAAAATCTGTAGAAGAGCACACAATAAATACATCTATGACATTGTGCACAGTGAACCAGCCAATGGGAGGAACAAAAAGCTATGTGCCTTGATTAAATCAAAGAGATGTGACCAAATGGGAGTGGCTCCCCTGAAAGAGGGTGGTTTTGTTCATGCCGATCCAAAGACCAAGGCTAATATCCTGAACCGACAGTTCACTTCTGTCTTCTCGAAGGATGATGGGTCACCACTACCAGATCTCGGCCCTAGTAATTTTCCTGACATGGAACCCATCACAGTTTGTCAAAACAGCGTCACCAAGCTACTGAGGAACCTGAAACCGCATACAGCTTCAGGTCCTGACGAAATCCCAACACGCTTGCTTAAAGAGGCCGCAGAGGAAATATCACCAGCCATTTATACACTTTTGTTCGAAGCATCCATATCTCAAGACAGAGTTCCGTCGCAATGGAAAAAAGCCAATATTGTGCCCTTATTTAAAAAAGGAAGCAGATCAGAGGCAGCCAACTATCGCCCAATCTCGCTCACATCTATCCTTTGTAAGCTCTGGGAACATGTTCTGTATTGCGCCATCATCCGCCATCTTGACTACCACAATATCCTAACAGACGCTCAACATGGGTTTAGACAACGCAGGTCCTGTGACACTCAGTTACTCCTCACCATCGAAGACCTAGCAAGAGGACTGGATGAAAGCTAGCTCTCAAATTGATGTCATTCTTCTCGATTATGAGAAAGCTTTCGATAAGGTCTCTCATCGTCACCTACTGCTGAAGGCTCAACATTATGGAATTAGAGGCAGCACACTGGACTGGATTCGTGACTTTCTCCACAACCGATCTCAACTTGTCACCGTAGATGGTCAGAAAAGCAACGAATCGCTAGTAACATCTGGAGTCCCGCAGGGGAGTGTTTTAGGCCCATTGCTGTTCCTCATTTTCATTAATGATCTGCCAGCCTGTGTTTCAACATCAACTACACGACTGTTTGCTGACGACAGCGTTGTCTACAAATCAATCTCCAACTCAGACGATGCTAATGCCCTTCAAGAGGACCTTGATGCCCTTCAAGATTGGGAGTCCAAGTGGCTAATGAGGTTTAACGCTAAGAAGTGCCAAGTCCTTCGAGTTACCAACAAGCGTCAACCAATTGCATCAACGTATACCATCCATGGTCACATCCTTGACACAGTCAGCTCAGCTAAGTATCTGGGTGTTCATCTTGACACCCACTTGAACTTCAACACGCACATTGACATGGTCTCCAAGAAAGCCAACAACACCAGAGCCTTCTTAGCTCGCAACCTGGGTCAATGTAGTTCCAATAATTGTAACTCAGGACCAAGTCAAGTCATGGTGCCAGGACTAGGGTCAATGTAGCCGAAAGATCAAGGAACTTGCTTACACAACATTCGTCAGACCCACAGTTGAATATGCCAGTGCTGTGTGGGACCCGCATACAGAGAGAAATTCAAAGAAGGTGGAACAAGTTCAGCGAAGCGCAGCTCGCTTCGTTACCGGAATCTACGACAGAAGGAGCAGTGTCACTAGCATGCTTAATGAACTGGTCATCTCTCAAAGAACGTCGCCTGCAGGGTCGCCTGGTCATGATGTACAAGATCTTCTTCATCCTAGTTGACATTCCTAGAAGCCAATACCTCACCAGCCTGATAACTACAACCAGAGGTCACACTTCACGCCTGGTCATTCCACAAACAAGATCGTCTGTATACAAATTCATTCTTCCCCAAGACCATCAGGGACTGGAACAAATTGACTAAAGATCCAGCTGAATATCTCTCCCTGGATGCCTGAAGGAACATGCACTGATGTAGTCTTCTGCATCTTGGTTTTTACTTGCACCGTTGTAAATATTTTGCACCGTATTCAACTTTTGTCCTATTCTGCTTGGACGATGCGCAACACACACAGTGCATTGATCCTCATATATGTGACGGCTGCATTTCTATGGAAGGAAGGAAGGAAGGAAGGAAAATTACTGTCGGGGGCCCCGACAATATTAATAATTAGAAAATAACATATTTTTCAGGCTTTTCTCAAAAACGCAAGCACATATGAACGAATGGTTTGGGGATCGTAACATATACCAGTTGAGGATTCTTAGGCCTATAGGCTATAAGCTAAAAAAACTCCATTTTGATAGTGGTGACCTTGAGCCTGGTGAAATAAAGGGGATCATGATTGCCCCTTTAAGCTTACTTTACTTATTCATTTCAAATTTTATGTATCGTACGCTCAAGTGTGCATGGCTTTATGATTAAGCTTACCGTTCTTCAAATTCTTGTGATCTTTACTTTTATTTGGAAACATGGAAAGGTTGAAAAATGGGAAAAATGTATCCACACAGCTGTGTACAGAGACCATCGACCCCTGGTAGATGATGCAACGAAAATTTGCCTGCGATTTCACTTAGGCTTAACGATGGTCGCTAATCCTGTTTTGATCGCTAAACTTCAAAAAAATCTGCTTTTTCATGATTTTGTTTTGCGTCAAACTTGCGTAATTGTACGCATTTGTAATGAAACATTTTATTCTCAATCTTCAGGCAAATCACCATGTATGGCATCCATAGATGATGGCATCAGAAGCCTGGGATATTTTTAGTGTTGTGCGTCTTTATCAACAACAAGAAAGGCCAGCGCAGGAGGAATTTGGAAGGTAAATATTGTCATAAATATCATGTTTAGCAACATAAATTGTTAATGAAATGGTATGTATTGTATTCAGCAACCATCTGTTCGAACATTCAAGGGCTTTTCAGATTCAGGTCAAGGCTTTGGATCGTCTCCTTGAAAATCACACGTCAAATATGGTCAAAGCAAAGTTATAGCGACATGCCTGATGCGTGAATACGCCCTGCTGACTAGTCTGAGTTTCCTTGGTTCTTGGTGCGGTGATTCCTATCAGCAGGTTCCTGCTATACTGGAATGTGATAACTTTGGAAGAAGTGACGTCAACAGCCCGTAGACGTAAATGAGGGTGCATTGCTCCAAAATAAAAAAGTGCGCTATATACATCTACATCTACATCTATACTTGGAAACGTCCTCTTCAGGATATTGATACCAAGGAAAACTTAGGGTGCGTGTGAAGCTGGACAAGTGCTGCTATGTACAGGTGCAAGTAAAAATCCAACCAATGAGACTAATTGGCAGCGACAT
>JXSR01S048963.1:3859-14980 GCA_000969725.1 Ophiothrix spiculata
ATGTATCATTAAATGTTCAATATATTATCTTAATATTAAGATTTTATCTTCTTCAATTACGCATACATATTAGTAACTGTGACCTGCCCTATCGGTACTTAAGAGTTCCAAAATCGAAATTGATTTTTTGGTGTCATCTGAAATTATAGATTAGGTTTAAAATGATACTTGATAATGATGCTGTTGGTTATTGGATGTTTAATTGAAAACTTACATCCAAATTGAAAAAAAAACAACATCGGGCTGATTCCGAAAACTATTGTTATGAGAAAATCGACTTTAAAGTTTGTGTACTGAGTAAAACTTGAATGGAGAAAGGATTTTGTCTTGGTTTTTAACACATTTTTTCTTGGCAAATTTGTTAAGCATTCTGCATAGACAGCATTAATCCTTAAAATAATACCAGGATTACAAGATATGATAATTCAGGTCGTGTTTTATTGTTGTTTTTATTTTCTCTGCTTATAATTAGTAATATCTAGGACATTTAATCAAGTCATAAGAAGATGGTGTTGATACCAATTTTTCATACAATGATTGGTAAACGGTTCTACTGAGTCTCCTGAAAATCCTATGCACTTTTATATCAAGCATCAGGTTTCTTCAAGAGAAGCGAATGACTTTTAAGGCGACATGGGTGATTGGATAAGAAGAGGGCTTTACCATGAAATAGTCAAGATCAGCTAGAATTTTGTTTTCTCAAAAAATACGCCTTTATCAAGTGCATACTACACTAAGGCTAAATCCAGGTCAAGCTTAACGAATAGCCTGCCCTAAATGATTATTAAGTGTTCACTTCGATATCAAGTATCATATGGTTTTTATTATTGTATGCATACCATTGGAAACCTGTTTTTGAAATTTGTGGAGAAATGAATAATATGTAACAGCAAACTATAAAGTTCCTCACAACATATACCCACTGATGAAGGGACCAGTTTGGTCTTGAAATTATCTGGGAAAAAAAAACATTTTTTGAGTACAGTAGAAGTTTTAATCATCAAATTTATATAAAGTCAAGGTTAAACGTATGGATTACTATTTTTGGTACTGCAACTTGATCTTTATGACTACTTTTAATGTCACAAAGAGATAGATTCCAGATGAATAGCTAACAAGAAATGGCACAGAGACAATTATAACTTGAAGGCACAATGAATTGTCTTATGGATTCAAATAATAGAACGGAAATGCCTAAGGAGGTGTTGATTGATCATGCTTTGGCCAACCAAGATTTATTCTTTACTTAAAACATAGCCAAATACAATATTAGATACATGTAGATGTTATCAATGTGTGATAGAACTGGGCTGGACATTGGTATTTTTTCGTACTCAGCCAGTCGGGCAGGTAACTTTGCAAAGTTACCCGCCCGACATTAAATTTACCTGCCCGAATTGTAACAGTTTTAAAGAAATCATCACTAACCTCTAAAAATTTCAAAATGTATTGCAAATGTCTCAAATTTGATCGTGGTTTTGCAAAAAACTGCTGCTATTTTATTCAAGTTAACTCAAAATTTGGTATATGGAAAGGTGCCCCGGCTACAAATGTCAACATAAACATCAAATTTTACCCACCATGTCGGGCACGTAACTTTAAATTTTTACCCGCCCGACACCCAAGTTACCCGCCATTGGTTGTGAGGCGTTTGGTAATGTCCAGCCCTGGATAGAAAATCTTCATATACTTCAGACAGAACAGACTGAAGAAAAGCATCCAGGCAGATCAATTCCAGGATTCTAGCATTGAGGTACTTTTACAGATCAAACCTTTATATCGATCAATAATCTTGTTTAGGCTTTCGCCAAGGAAATCAAACTTGGTAGTTGGTACATGGTACCAAGTAAGCCAAAAGAAACTTGTCTTCACATTGGCCTCCAAGATGGTTTTAAATTCATTTTTTGAATGCAAGAGGAAGACCATAGTACTAGGAGAAAAACATGCAGAAGCGAGGATGGACTAAAAACCAAATGCACATAATGCACCGGGTCGGGAATCGTACCCGGGACTTCATTGGTAAAAAGCGAGTCTACACAGTCTACACATACAACTTAGTGGAAAATAATACGAATATATACATATATATTTAAAATACTAATAATTTCCAAAGCCAGATCCATGGCTAAACAGCATAAACTTTAGGTTCATAGACTAGATATCATGGGTTCTGTCCCGTCGCGGACGTTTTTGTTCTTTTAGCGTAGCCCGTTGATTTTTCTTCAGTTATTCACTCTTAAGACTGAAGCGTAAAATATTTCAACCCAGCGAGGCCATTCAAATCAAAGGCTGACATGAGCGTGGTCTGTCTGTCTATGAGTTCATATTTTGCATATGGCCAGAGTGACTAATTATAATAGAGGAGTCCTATGTCGCTATTGGTCCTCGCTGTGTTACCTAATATGCTGAACGTGCAGATTTGATGGTCGAGATGAAGTACCTTTCGTGTTACACATTGAAGTAGTTTTTCTTCGTTTTATTCACTGATTTTAATGAATATATTTCAAATGTCATCAATCTGTGTTTATATGTTTTTCTACCACAACTGTCAGCTTTGACCGGAGGAGTCATATGTTGCTATAAAATTCATCTTTGCTGTGGTACCTGTATGCTGAACGTGTAAATCTGATGACCGAAATACCTTTCGCGAGATACATTGAAATGTTTTTATTTCTCTTCTTCTTCTTTCATTTATGTACCAACTTCATAGTTGAAGACTAAGGCACGAAGTGTGTGTGTGGCGTGCAGGCAAAATTAGTGTAACTGGTAGAGGGCTTTCTCTGTTTAATTAACTCATTTTAAAATGTAAATTTTTTTAAGTTTCAATTAATATGAGTTTTTATATGCTTTCCTACCAAACCATTATCAATTAAAAAGACTTAAAAGCTTCAAAAACAAAAATGATGCATATGTGCAACTTTGTTTGCTTCAAAAGGCTCAAAATCATTGAAAATTTAATTCAATGCACCATTTTTATCAAATCATATACATTGTATCTAATAAAAATCAAAATGCTCATACCCAGGTCCCAAAGTTGCATTAGCTTTCACCGTGCTCAGATAATAGGGGTTAAATATCAGTCTTATCAGCAGGACAAACAAAACCTCGCGACCATTTTTTTAAACCTCGCGACCATTTTTTTCTCGTTTGTTGAGATCGGGAAAATAGAATCCGCCTAATGAAAACGATGACATGGTTATTGCAACAGACTGTAATTAACAGAATTTCCTTTGGTCAGTAATGTAAGCTAGCATTTTCAGAAATTCAAATCGAATTGTATTCACCTTTAAAAGTGACCTACTTCTAAGATCTGTTTATGAATTCTTAAAAAGGTCTTGCAATTTGTTTTCCCACTTGAGGTTAATTGAATATGCATGGTAATGCTTCAAATATAACCGGTCATTAATTTTAATATCGATACAATCAAATTTTACTCGACACAAAGATTGCATTGACGTGACTGTTGACTTTCAGCGCTTTTAATGTGTTATGAGTTGTATTATCAAGAAGAAATTTAGCAGTACGTTATGACAAGAAATTTAACTGTTGTATTCCAAATGATCAAATGTATAATATTTACCAATATGAAGAAACAATTTATACGACACGTAAATATAAAAGGAGTATCTATTTTAAACCAGAGTGATATTTTGTATTAATTCTTAAACACAAAAATATATTCTATGCGTACTTTGGTACTGCCTAAGATGTAATTTACAAGGGGACGGTAATTTGATTTTGCTAAATGTCTGTCACACTGTTCCTTTCATATCCCACTAACGTAAGTTTGATATTTTTGTTGTTTTGTAAGATCACACTTTCTAATCTAATTATAAATACTTCACAAAAAAGGGCTTAAAAAAGTACAGATCCACATGTAAACTAGAAGAGCGACTTGAGGTGGAATTACCCCTTCAGCACATTATATCGATGAAACATCCTATTTCAACTTGTATGATAAGGATTACTGATACTAATGTATATTTATACAGTGTAGACCAATTGTTTTCAAAATTTGTTATAATTTACGCCCTTACGTAACAGGTTTCAATGGCGACGGCGGTCATTTTGAATTGCATATATTTGCATGGTTTTCCACAGTGTTCGAGATATCTAAAAAAATAATATAGATATCGAGCTGGAAAGAAAACATGGAAAGGACATGGCTATCAGTTTACTAGGTTTTAATGGATCACAAATTTTATCACTAGGGTTGACAATAAAGGGCTTAGATTTGGAAAAAAAAATCTTGTTTAAAAACATTTTAATATGTTCCTCCTACTATAAGTATTGTACTTTACCTTGGTCCAGCTCTCATAAATGGTTCATAAGCTATATCCTGAACATGAAACACATACCTCTAATACGTGCTACTGAATGTGCAAATTATGCGAGACACCTGCGTTGTTTGTTCGGAGTATGGCGATTCAGAGTATTTGTAACCACATAATCATTGAGTAGGGGTCGCAAGTTGGCCCCCTTTTTGTTCTAACGCCCTTTAATCGGACATGATAAGGTCTAGAAGATCTTTCTGTTTACACAGAATAGATATATACCCGAACTGTGTGTTGCGTAAATACTAAGACACTGCGGCATATCGTATTTTTAAAAAAATAAGAAAATAAAAAAATTGTCAAAAGGGCCAACTTGCCCCGCATGCGGGGTAAGTTGGCCCACCCAGGGGGGCAAGTTGGCCCCGTTTACAAAAAAAAAAAGAGAGTCATACTCAATTTACCGTGACACATCTCATACATTATGTTCATTTTAAGTAAAGTACGATACTGTGCAACATACAAAAATGCCCTTTTAGGATGAAATGCCATATTAAAGTAAAACAACATCGATCTTTTAAAAATATGCGTTGTGGCCTATAGTGTTATCAGCAGCTTTTAAGAAAATTACGCATTGGAATATAGAAAGATGAATGTCTTGTGACTGGTTAATGTAGTTATAGTTGTTTTGGCTGTCACAATAGCTTTACAATTTACGCAACCTTATGGTCAAAGTTGTTATTCGGATACTTTTCTCCAAAAGATCCGTAGTTTTTGAAGTTTAAAATGCTTAAATTGTTGTAAGCATGCAATATATGCAATATAAGCCACATATATCCTATCAGGCTTGTGAAAAGATTACTTGCATCTTGTTATACGCATCCATTTACTTGTTTAGAATTAAACTCGTGTTTAAACGTCATCAATGTTATGGTGCTCAAGTCTGAGTAGGTTAGTATTCCACCTTTGACTAGTTCGCCACAAGGCCAACTTGCCCAGTGTTGTAGGGGGCAAACCCGCCCAATAGTCCCAGTTTTGACTTGAATTGGTGGTATACCAACAAAACAAAGAATAAAGAGGATTTTATCTCATGGTATATTGGACAAGAACCATACCTCGTAATCAATAATAATAACTTGAACCAGCAAAATTACTTTTGCTCAAAAAGATTACTATTAAAGGTAACTCAATAACTCGTTTTACTGATAACTCACACAAAGGGTTGATTTCGATCTTGTAAATTTTATGGTAAATTTGATGCTTTATACATAACCAAACATCACCAGTGACATATTTCTCCAGTGTCCACGTGAGCAGAAACACGAGGTGGGCCAACCCGCCCCAAGGGCCAATTTGCCCCACCGACCCTTGTACCCTAAATCAGAGTTTGATATAAAGAATCCGTTAAGAATCAGCTCCGTAATTATTAATAATTAAAAAACTCTACGTACAATAAACAGATTAAAGTACTTGGATAAAATGGAATCGATAAAATTATATGTATCAAAACAAGTTGTCTCTTGAATGTCATATATTTTGTTAACACAGGGAAAAAACACATTTTATTCATGTGTTTCGCAGAATATCCTGTAAGGGTAAATAACCTCCATCCGCCAAGGAAAATATGAATCTTAACTTTTTTTAAATGTGAAAAGAGAAACAGTTTCCATTGCATTTGTGTGGACTCAACCATGACTTATGGAGCGGGTTAGCCATACCTTACGAGGCGAGGGAATTACCGCTGAACTAAGTGAGCAGCCTTGAGGTCGTGAACTTAAATCTAAAACATAAATAGTGGAATGCCGTAATTTTCTTTTGTTTACATAAAAAAAAATATGCCTCCATAGAATGCTCAATTATACGAATACTAATATACTACAAATGTAGATAATGTATAAAATATTATAAAGGCATTATAGAGTCGTATCAGGCCTACAATCTGTCAAAATTTAATCACAATAGAATGATTCGAACATCATGAAATTATGAGGTTTCGGCGAAAACTGCCTCAAACCTTTAGAAATAGCCTGTTGACGCCGTTTCAACCTTGACTATAAATAGACGTGAAATCCCTAGTAAAAGAGCATATTTAAAATAGAGACTGTATTCCATATGTATGCTAAAAATTGTGATATTCTTACTTTTGTAAGCAGGCAAAAACTAAGCGTAAACATGACGTTCCGCCGTCTCACTCGCTAAACAGCACAGTAGCCTTAATAACAACACAATGTGTTTCATAATGCTTATGTAATATATACATACATACACAAGACATTTATAAAGCTTAGTTTCCTTTAGATCATGGATAATAGATAGTTCAATAAATACCAATGTATATTTGGAATGATTGATTTTAGTAGACACTTGAACGATTTATGTCATGTAACTACGGTTATATAAAATGTTTTTGAAATGTGCTTTTTTCTAAAACCAGATTTTCTTTTCAATAATTATATACATTTCTTATCATTTAAAAGACGATACCTTAAATGACTGTTGGCAGTTCTGGTTTACCGATCCTCCTGAAATTTACTGTAAGTACCCGTTTCCTTCACTTTCATAATAAAAGCGATTAAAATTTAAAGGGACAATAAATGATCCACTTTTCACCCTCAAGGTCACCTCTATCAAAATTATTTTTTTTAGCTTATAAAAATCCTCAACTGGTATATATTATGATCCTAAAACCATTTTTTCATATGTGCTTGCATTTTTTAGAAAAGCTAGAAAATGTTAATTATTGTCGGGGCCCCGACAGTAATTACAACACATTAGCCTATGGGGATTTTCAAAATGCTTAAAAGCTTGTAACTTAGAAACGATTGAATCATGAATTGCACCTTAAAGGTGACATGCGTGAGTTGACGTAAATGATGCTTCATCATGACATATTTGAGATCAGCTAGACTTTTTTCTTTTTTCAACAAATACGCCTTATCAAATACATACTTCACTAAAGGTAAATTCAGGTCAACCTTAACAAACACCCTGCCCTAAATGCACTTTTAAGTGTTCAATTTGGTATCAGGTATCATGTGGTTTTGATTATTATATTCATACCATATGAGACCTGTTTATTGAAATGAGCGGAAAACTGAAGTTTTGTAACAGTTTTAGTAAAAAACATCAAAGTTACTGGTCGTCTGGATACGATGAATTGACATTGCGCTAGATTTATATTGTAAAAAAAGATATTCTTTAAGTTACGTAACCCTAGTATCGTACGGGCAGTTGTTGATAGCTCGCCAGTTAGGAATGTGGAGAGATTGTTAAAGTATTGATGACCCTCCCTATTAAGTAAGCCTGTCGAATAGACATTCTGGCCTACAATGTTATACAGTTTGCTGTAAATGATATACAAAACAAAACATACAGTAAAAATGTGATAACATTGCTATTAACCATAATCTTTCTGAGGAGAAGAGGGATATTACCTCTTCTGATTTTGACATTGACACTCCTTAAAAATCAGTTTGTGTATGACTATATTATAAGCAAGGGTCCCCTTTCTCAATTGAAACCATGATAATTAAAATCGATCAAGGCGTTACGTAATACTATCCTCAAGAAAATTACGATTTGTGGAAAATTGGTCACCTTTTAAAAGTCTTGTTTTTTGGTTTATTTGTTTTTGTTAACAGGGAGTTGATTCCAGATGTGAGGAGCATAACTTGAGAAGGAACGGGCGGCGAAAGTGACATGAGAAGTCCCTGGTTCAAAAAGGCGAGTTGTAGAAGTGAAACGAAGTGGTCTGCGATCAGTCGGAATTTGAATCATGTTTGCCAAATAGCCACGAGACTGTACATCGAGACATTTGTAAAAAAAAAGTTGTTACATTTTTCTTAAATGCATGCAACACGTGCATATCAAACCGAGGTTGTATATTTTGGCTTAAGTCACTCCCGATGATGGAATGAACAACTATTCTAAATTTGCATATCAGTTTCAGATATGAGGAAAACAGAAATGAATTAAAAAAAACCCCGTTTGTTTAAATTCAGTACAATATATTGTATATATTCATTTGAGTGATAAATCGTTGACAGAATAATTAAATTATTATCATGGGCATACGTTGGTGTTTAGCTCAAAGGTAATTTACAAGCGGGCTATAATTCTATTTTGCTAAAGGTCACACTATTCCTTTTAAATCTTACGTACGTATTAAAGGTCGATGCTTTTGGTGTTTTGTGAGAGGATGTCAAATCAATTTTAACGTAAGAATTTGACAACAAAATAAGGCTTCGAAAATGCATGATTTGAAAAACATTATACATAGTACTGCATATTCAAATTATGCATAACTCTAGTGTAGTTGGGTTTGTGTAGAAAAGAAAAGAAAATACTAGTAAATTTCAAATAATGTTTAAAGCAATAATCATTTGACTGCACTACTTGATTTTAATGTTGTATCAATAAGAACATATTGTGTTTCACATAGATGTCGAGATGTATTCGACCCGGGGGCGCTCGAAGTAAAATTGGTACGCATGCTCGTCAGAAAAAAAACGTCGAAAAAGAGTCAGATTATGGCCCATTGGCGCCGACGAGGTCTATAGAAATAGGAGTGCCCTTTCAGAGTAACCTTCGATGTTAAGGGTAGTCATTTAGGGTCACGTTTTCGCCAGTTAGCCCAAATTCCAATATATACGAGATGAGAGAAAAGGTTCCCAATATTATATTTTGTTAATGTTTTTTTATGGTGATAGATAAGCGTTACCCCTTAAGGGGTTAAATGTTCATTACGCCATGGATCAATTTGTGTATTATGACATTTAGGAGTATGATTTTAAATATTTTATGGCATTAGAGATTGGAATTTGCTGCACATGATTTACCGACATTTATGGTCCGATTTGGGGGTGCTCTCGAAATATATTCGAAATATATTAAAGCATGCGTGACCAATGTATTTTTCCACTTGTTGACACTTTTAAACAATCCAAGTTCTTAGTAACTTCTCTTTAAAAAACTAAATCCGAAATAATATGTGCCTGAGTCATTTATTAAGTTATAGAAATGACCAAAAATACATTAAATATAAAACATGATTCAAGTTTAAACAAAATACTATCCGCAGATAAATGACAAAACAAAACACAGATGTTTATCCATGAATATACTAATATTGAAGAACAATAAGTAAAAATTGGTATTAACCCTTTCGGACCCAAAATAATATAACAGGGTTCAAACGGATAGATCTTAGAGTCGTATCAAGCTTTCAATCTGTCAAAATTTGAACACAATAGAATGAGGTTTTGGCGAAATATGCATCAACTTTTTCGGAGTAGCCTAATGACGCCGTTTTAACCTTGATCATAGACGTGAAATTCCTAGTAAAGTTGCATACATAAACTAGAGACTCTATTCCTTGTGTACGCCACAAACAGAACGGTAGCCAAGCTTAATAACAACATGTTGTGTTTCATAATAATTTTGTAATATATATATAATGTACATACATACACAAGGCATTTATAAACTGCCATATCTTTCATATCATGGATAATAGATAGTTCAATAAATACCAATGTATATTTGGGATGATTGATTTTAGTAGACACTTGAACGATTTATGCCATGTAACTACGGTTATATAAAATGTTTTTGAAATGCGCCTTTTTCTAAAATCAGATTTTATTTCACTGCTATAAATTACATTTCTTATCAATTTAAAAGACGTCGACTTAAATGACTGTTGGCAGTTCTGTTTAACCGATCCTCCTGGAATTTACTCTGCAACTTTAAACACCCGCTTTCTTCACTTTCATAAGAAAAGCGGTTAAAATTTAAGACGACATGTTGCGTAAGTTGATGTGAATTATGCTTTACCATGACATATTTGAGATCAGCTAGACTTTTCTCAACAAATACGCCTTATCAAATACATACTTCACTAAAGGTAAATTCAGGTCAAGCTTAACGAACAGCCTGCCCTAAATGCACTTTTAAGTGTTCACTTTGGTATCAGGTATCATGTGGTTTTGATTATTATATTCATACCATATGAGACCTGTTTATTGAAATGAGCGGAAACTTGAAGATTTTGTAACAGCTTTAGTGAAAACATCAAAGTTACTGGTCGTCTGGATAAGATGAATTGACATTGCGCTAGATTTATATAGTATAAAAAATATTGTTTAAGTTACGTAACCCTATTATCATACGGACAGTTTTTGAAATCTTGCCAGTCGGGAATATGGAGAGAATGTTAAAGTATTGATGACCCTCCCAATTAAGTAAGCCTGTCCACCAATAGACATTCTTGCCTACAATGTAATACAGTTTGCTGTAAATGCTATACAAAAACAAAAATATACAGTAAAAAATGTGATAACATCCCATGACATTTGCGGCCTAGTGTAGCAATGCAAGACTCATAAACGTAAGCTTATGAGTTCGAGCCTCGCTAAAAGAAGACGTAATGTGATTGCAACTATTGAACCTCAATATGATTTAATCATGTCTATAAACGTTATTATATATATTTTGCTGTTAACCATCATCTTTCTGAAGAGGAGAGGGATATTACCCCTTCTAATTTTGACATTGACACTTCTAAAATCAGTTTGTGTATTATAAGAAAGGGAAGCCTTTCTAAATTGAATCCAAAATCATTAAAATCGATCAAGGCGTTACGTAATAATATCCTCAAGAAAATTATGATTTGTAGAGAAATGGTCATCTTTCACAAATCTTGTTTTTTGGTTTATTTGTTTGTTTGTTTAGTTTTTAGTAGCACGTAATTGTGCTCCACCATGTTAACCTAAGACTTTATCAGATTCCTTCCTAAAATATGCCTATTAAAATATGTTTCATAACGGCACATTGGTCAATGTTAAACATG
>JXSR01S048965.1:0-12246 GCA_000969725.1 Ophiothrix spiculata
CGGCTCTTTTAGGGTTAAGCATGCACAGCCACCCTGGTCAGTCCGTTACAATTGAACAGGTCAATTGGTTAACAACCCCTACCGCGTGAAGGTAGACCAGGACGTTTACCCGTTGTCACACAAGTCGGTTGTCCACCTAACTCTACGTGCTATTACAATGTGCTAATACTACTCTATCTTCACTAACACTTGTTACTGGGGACGTCTCCTCCTTGTATGGTCCTTCACTCACAAGTGTGGTAAGAGACAACAGGCTCTTTTTATATAAATACAATTCTTCGATTTCCCGTATTGCGAAAATGGCATGAAAAACATTCACAAGTATCTTTCCCTACAAATTGTGACGTAATTTTACTGCATTTTCTATCTCTAGATCCGGCTTATTCTTTTGAGAAAATTAAGAGGGAGTTCATAACACGTATTTAGGATATAACCCTCGTCCACCTAAGCTAAGTTCTACTACTACGTCGTCATCTTAGGTGTCTGTGTGTGGGGGGGGGGGGGCTTACCCCCCCCCCCCCCTTTTTCTCTGCAAAAAAAAAACCCCCTCGCGCGCAGCGCGAGGCGACTTGGTGTACCTCTAAGTTCATCCTTTCCGCTTATTCTAGCGAATAAAATTCGACCCTACCACCTTCAGGGGGGATACAGTGTCCGCTCAAAGTTCGGAGGTCAGGGGGGGGGGGTGTAATTCCGTAATTCTAAAAAGGTACATTTTTAGTCATTTATATAGCAGATATCCATTTCAAAATTGGTATTTAGGTAAAACTAGTAATTGTCTACAATATTTAGCAAAAAATCACATGAAAATCGGATATTCCTGTGATTTTTTAGAAAAATTTGATTTTTGCCTATATTTTCCGTACAAATGCTGATTTTTCAGATTTTGGTAATTATGACGTAACAGTGACGTCATAAATTTACGGATGACCTTGATTTTGGTATCAATGGAAAGAGGGGACTGATACCTATCCATTGGTACCACATACGGGGGTCAGGGTGACCCACTAAAAATTTAGGGGGGGGGGTCGCAACAAACCCTTCTCCGTATAATACGTTTATGAAAATCGCTCCGTAGAACAACGGTTTTTAAGTAAATGGATTCCTTTACCGTACGTGATTTTAAATACTGTACAGTAAAGGAATTCATTTACCCAATTTTAGAGCAAGCTATTAAAAGTCTATTAAATGAAGCATTTTTTTGTTTAATGGATCCTGTTTTACACATTTAGCAATAAAATGTCGAATTCGTATCTTCCAAAATTTACGACCTTTCCCAAACTGATCTATAAACTATTCTCTTCATGTATGCTGATATTGTGATACTGTATCACGTGTAAAAAGGTAAAACATTACAGTAACCTACTCTGGGTTGCCATGGAAGGATTTTTAAATCCTTCCAGAGCAACCCATAAAGTTTTGACCACTTAAAATTGATCAAAACTTTCTATATTTTAATATAGGTGTCCTGATTTGATTTGAACCAAACTGGCCTTAAGAAAATTAAATAAACAACAATATACTACTGAGGTGTTGATTAGCTACAACCGTCGGCGAATATAATGAACAATAATAAGTAGCAAATGAAACAAGTTTTAAAAAAAAAGCATACATGGATTTTCAAAAACAAGATTAATTACCCTAATCAAGTTGAATGTGGGATTGTATTCAAATTTCAAAATATGTTTTACAAGGAAAGCACAACTATGACGCTTATACAAGCCAGTCGTTTGTAATTAACAGTTGGAGTTGAAACGGTGTGCCATCGACCGCCTTAAATTTCTCCAGGTTTTGTTGCACGAGTAAACTAGTGAGTTATTTTCATTGATGAAATATATCTTCTAGAAAGTTTGTTTTCTTTAAATAAGTTGTTTTTGATGGATGTTATCTCAGTTTACTTTACTAAATTCAGTTTTGAATGCAGGAGGAAGACTGAAATACCTGGAGAAAAACCTGCGGAATTGAGCATGGACTGAAAACAAAATGCACAAAAAGCGCCGGGCGCAGGACTCGAACCCGGGACCTCATTGGCGCAAGGCGAGGGGACTTTCGCTGCGCCAACCCTCTCCCTCAATCCAATCTTTCACGAGTCTCTAACGGGTACAATTTCTAGCAAGGAAAACAAGTTAAATAACCTTAATCAAATGAATGGTTAAATTGTATTCAATTTTCAAAATATATTTTACAAAGAAAGCACAACATTGAAGAAAAGTTGCTACACAAAAACAGCAAAAAGCATCATGCTGAAATGTACAAATTGTCATTTGTAATTAATGATAAGTGTTAAATTAGACTGTAACACAGAGAGAAATGCTTGTTTTTACAATTACACGAACGAACTGGTGAAACATTTTATAGATGTAAATGGTAAACGCAAGTCATATACTGTAAACTGTTTTTAAATAAATCGTATTTGAAGCATATAACCTAAATTCACCTGAATGATTATGACCTAAATTGAAAAGCAAATCCATTCATATAGAACCATAAAGGCGAAAGTAATCATTCATTGTGTGGAGCTTTAAATACTACCCTTCGGTCTAACCTGACATTTCAGCAATTTTCATCTTCATCATCTTCGTCGGTACATGGTGACAGACAGTACAGTCCATATATGCCACGGGTGTGGCTTGTAGGTCATGGACTGGTGTGACTTTTCTGACGAATGTAATCGAGGACTTTGCATTGGAATGAGTCTAAAGATGAGCAGTCGATAATGTTGTTGGGGAGTTTATTCCAGTCTTTGGATGTCCGGGGTATGAAAGAGTTCCTGTTAGCGTTGGTCCTGCAGTAATTCATGTTGAGTTGCTGGTTGTTTCCGGTCTGTGCGCGTCTTGGTCTTTTGGGTGCTGATTTAGTGAGTGTCTTTGGTATGGCGGATTCCCCCATCTGAATCTGTTTCATCAGGACTAGTCTTTAGGCCTCCCTACGTTGTTGTAGTGTATCCCATCCCAGGTCGTCAATCACGTCTGTGACGCTGGCGTGGCGGTCGTAGCTGTTGCAGACAAACCTCGCTGCCCTACGTTGCACCATCTCCAGTTGGTTAATGTATTTGGTCTCGTAGGGATCACACACACTCGAAGCATACTCCAATACTGGTCTTACAAGCGCCAAGTAAGCAGTACTTTTAATTGCTTTGGAGCATCCCTTCAGGTTACGCCGTAGCATCCACGTTTTCCTACCTAAGAAAATTTATTTTAAATGCAAAGAACATCATATACGCACGAATAATTGAGATACCTTTAGATTAGATTAAATGGTTGATTAAAATGTTAAAGATCTGATATAGACTTGAAGCAGATAGCTTGTTTCAAGGGGGAAAGAATCACCCTATGGAAATCCAAGCAACTATGACAGCACCAGGAGAAAGATGCTTGGCAAAGGTTATTTACAGCTTTTCGCCTTAGATTTATATGTTATAGATTTATATTATTTCACTGAAATGAATATGTCCCTTGGTCATTATGAAGTACCGCTCTTCGAAACTTCTGACCTTTAAATTGTGTCCTGGGTTGTTTTGAACAACAACAAAATAATGAACAAAGCCCGGGGATGCTCAGAGTACACTTCAAAGCCTCACCTCTTTTCTAGCTAAGTAAAAAGATGAGTACACTATTAATATATACTGAAAATTTCACTTGATTCTGACCATTCGTTTCCAAGTTACAATCTTTTCAGCATTTTGAAAATCACCATTGGCTACTGTATTGTATTTACTGTCGGGGCCCCGACAATAATTAGAAAATGACATTTTCTCACTTTTCTCAAAAGTGCAAGCACATATGAAAGAATGGTTTGAGGGTCGTAACATACTAGTATTCCTGTTGAGGATTGTTATAAGCTAAAAAAAAATCAATTTTGATAGAAGTGACCTTGAGGGTGAAAAGTGGATCATGAATTGCCCTTTTAAGAGCAATCTATTAAAAATCGGAGAACATATTGAGTCCTTTTCTAGTTGAAAGGGTCACATTCTACTAATTTAGCAATACAGTTTTGAATTCTTATCTGCCAAAAATTACGACCTTTGCCAAGCTGATCAATAAACACTTCTCGTCATGTATGCCGATATTGTGATACTGTATCAAGTGTAAGAAGGTAAACCATTAAGTAACCTACTCTGGGTTGCTCTGGAAGGATTTTTAAACCCTTCCAGAGCAACTTAGAAAGTTTTGATCACTTAAAAGTGATCAAAACTTTCTATATTTTAATATAGGTGTCCTGATTTGATTTGAACCAAACTGGCCTTAAGAATATTAAATAAACAACAATATACTACTAACATGTTGATTAGCTACCACCGTCGGCGAATATAATGAACAATAACTTGCAAATGTAACAAGTTTCAAAAAACAACAACCCATACATGGATTTTCAAAAACAAGATTAATTACCCTAATCAAGTTGATTGTGGCATTGTATTCAAATTTCAAAATATGTTTTACAAGGAAATCACAACTATTACACTTATACAAGCCAGTCGTTTGTTATTAACAGTTGGAGTTGAAACAGTGTGCCATCGACCGCCTTAAATTTCTTCAGGTTTTGTTGCACGAGTAAAGTATTGAGTTATTTTCATAGATGAAATATATCTTCTAGAAAGTTTGTTTTCTTTAAATAAGTTGTTTTTGGTGGATGTTATCGCAGTTTACTTTACTAGAAAACTTATGACAGAAATCAAGATATCGTTTCCTTCAGGAACATTTTATCACATTGATGAGATGGTAACCCATGATTGTGTGACGGTTTTAAGTACTAACCAGTGGTTACTTGACTTTCAGTCAATTCTTGATCAACCCTAAAAGAATAACTATAAACATGTAAGAGTATACTTAGGCACGTAATTGAGATTATCTCGACTTCCTCTTTGAAGTAATGCTCATATATAGATGGGATAGAAACCATGCAAAAGATAAGGGACTGATGCAAATTATGAATGTCTTTTCTTTACCTTATTTAGGCTTTCGCCAAGAAAACTCAACTTGGTTTTTAGTACAAAGTAAGCTAAAGGAAGCTAATCTTCAACATGGCTCCAGGATGTTTTTTAAATTCAGTTTTGAATGCAGGAGGAAGACTGGAATACCCGGAGAAAAACCTGAGGAAACGAGCATTGACTGAAAACCAAATGCACATAAAGCGCCGAACTCAAACCCGGGACCTCATTGGTGCAAGGCGAGGGAACTACTGCTGCACCAACCACCCCCCCCCCCCTAGTCCAATCTTTCACGGGTCTCTAACGGGTACAATTTCTAGCAAGGTAAACAAGTAAAATAACCTTGATTAAATTAATGGTTAAATTGTTTTCAATTCTCAAAATATGCTTAACAAAGAAAGCACAACATTGAAAAAAGGTTCCTACACAAAAACAGCAAAAAATATCACGCCTATACGTACAAGCTAGTCATTTGTAATTAATTAGTAGTGTTATCAATAAAAGGTAAGAGCTTTAATTGTTCACTGATTTCCATATTTTCCTAGTATAGTCATACCCTGAAATATTTATGTGTAATGAAATATAACTTTTATAAGATTTCAAAACCTTTAAACCCCCTTTTCTCAGAATTGATTTAGTGTAACATAGGAACTTCTATTACCAGCATCTTCAATAAGACTGTAAAATAGAGAGAAATACTTGTTATTTCAATTACATGAACAAACGGGTGAAACATTTTATAGATGTAAATGTAAACGCAAGTCATGTGCTGTAAACTGTTTTATATCATATTGTAATAAATCGTATTTGATGCATATTACCTCAATTCACCTGTATGATTATGACCTGAATTGAAAAGCAAATCTATTTATATAGAAACATAGAGGAGAAGTATTATTCATTGTGTGGAGCTTTTTAAAAATACTACTCTTCGATCAAAACTGACATTTAAGCCATTTTCATCCAACTTTTGCTACCCGAGAGAATTTGTTTTAAGAACATCAAATAAGCACGAATAATTAAGATTATTTCCTCTCTGTTCGAAGCAATTCCTTTAGATTAGATGAAAACGTTGATAAAAATGTTAAAGATCTTATAAAGAGTTGGTGAGATTTGAATATGATCGGATGATTCGAACTTAGCATAAACTTTTAGCTTTCTGTAAACACGACAGTGTCATAACTTGTCGCCAAGACAGCAATTCACCTCAAATTTAGAAGCAGTTTACTTGTTTAAAGGAGGGAAAAAGTAACCTTTGGGAAATCCAAGCAACTTTGACAGCACCAGGAGAAAGATCACCTCACTGCATGATCAGATACTTGGCAAAGGTTGTTTAATGCTTGGCAAAGGTTAATTACAGCTTTCCGGCATCTCCCTTTAATAGATTTATATTAATTCACTTAAATGAATCATGTCCCTGGGTCATTATGAAGGCCCAAAGCTTCAAAATGAAGTCACACGTATGTAGTCATCAGCGTTCATTAAAAAAAATAATCAAAAAAATCAAAATACAGTAACCTTATTACATACAGAAAGTTTGCAAAGATCATGTTGTAAAACTTCTGACCTTTGTGTCCTAAGTTGATTTAAACAACAACCAAATAATGAACAAAACTGTCCTTCAGTAATCATCAAATAATGTTGAAACAGAGTTGTTGATTAGCTACCACGCATAGCGGACGTAATTGCATTAATAGACAGGTTGCGCAAATTCCGTTCGCGTTTTCGTATACGAGAACGAGAGCGCTAAATTTTACGCATTAATGTACCGTACTGAATTACGGTATATATGCAAACGTAGATATACTATTCTTTTGTTAATTATGTGAAAAACAAGTCGATAAATCAATGATTATGAATAAACATGGTAAAGAAGTGTAATAGTGAGACATTCCGCCCCCTATCCATCCAACTAACTCTTTTTGACACTTGTCAATAGAGGGCAACGTAACTTATTATTTTACAGTGTTTTAAGATATAAACAATAAAAGGAAGTTTACTATTTCTATCTAACAAATTTGAACCGTGTGTTTTTCCATTTCATACGAAATCAATCGTTCAAATACGGCCTTTTCACCGTATTTCTTCATAAATTCCATTAGGTGTGTACGTGTAAACGGTTCAATTTCGTCGTTTACCCCTTGCGCAATCTGATGTTTTGGACGAGAATCTTAAACACGCAAGTGAATGGGAAATCAGAAAAGTTCAATTCACGTATGCAAAAGCTCAAAATTAATCGCTAGATATCTGTGCAAATATGCAACATTGAATAGAAAAAGTCATTGTACATTATGAGTGAACATAAATTTAGATGCCTGTAAATTTTTGAATGACACAAGTTTCATTCAAATATGAAATAATCATGAATAAATTGAATGATCTAATTGTTCTTTGCAATATGAAACAGTGGAAACATGGCTGTATACGCGTAATGGCTTACGAGACATTCAATGTATGGATCACATTTTGAATGGCGTTGTCCAGTTTTCCGTTCGGTTTGACCGAACGACAGTTGGCGCAACCTAGTTAATAACTACCAATCTCCTACGGGTAAGTTTCTATCAAAAACAATTTGATTACTCTTGTTTGATGAACTCAAGTTAATTGTTGCATTCTTAGCAGAATGCAATAGATGATGAAAAGTTCCTTCACAAAAAAGGAGATTATGACATTGATTGTGTTATTTGACTGAAAGAACTTACTTCAACAACGTTACAGACTAGTGAAAAAGTTTGCAAGCCAAAGTCATTTTTTTTAACGTTAAGTAAGAGGATTTACGTTGAAACTATGGTAATGGGTAAAGTACTTCCAAAGAACTAAAACAAAGAAAAACTTTTGAAAATTGGACAAATGGTTTCAAAATGGCGGCCAAAAAACAATTTGTCGTGTCGGGTCAAAATCTTCCCGCCAAAAATGTGAAAAACTCACTTCCCAAAATAATTTTTTAATGAAATTTCGCTCTTATTTGCAGTATGTAAGGACCAAAACATTCCTGAAGTAAAATTTAAAAACAAGTTGTTACGATTTGATGGGCAAAACAAATTTGAAGAGCGCCCTTTAAAATGCTTATTTATGCTAATTAATGCTAATTAGCATGGGGAAGGGATGGGTCAATTTAATTTTTTTTTGCCACCAAGTGAAGCGTATGGTATAGTATACAAATGCATTGAAGGGCGATGATAATTACTTTTTTAACCATTAATTGTATGAATATTACCTGAGGCCAAGCTTGACATTTTAACCAAATTCCTGACCAACCTTCTCCAATGAGAATTAGGTTTAAACGCAAAATGCTCTTTAGTAGCACGGATAATTGGGATTATCTCCTCCCTCTTCGTAGTAATACTCACAGATTAGATGGAAACCATGATTAAACTCAGAACTGCAAAGATGTTATCAAGAGTTGAAGCAAAACCGTATTTTGATAGTCAGTTTATTTTCATTTCTCTATCAAAACATCTTGTGCTGTAAATAAGGCCTAGTTCGCAATGCTTTAGCTCATCACTTCTCAAAGAAAAGAACACCGATTTCCTGCTTCTTGAGAATTATATTAAACGAACCTTGATTAGGTATTGTTAGTGATTAATTAATTTAATTTGTAGTGCACAATTAAACATCTGTCACAGATTTCTTTCTCCATTTTTTCATACTTCTTCATTGTGTAACAAACTACTTTTTCCAAGGAACTTTCTTAGCTCTTAGAAACAAAGATTCAAATTACTCAGAACATGTGGTAAAAGTCAATATTATAATCTATTGCATTTTTTATACAGTTTATCCAAAATTAAATCCTACTTTTAAAAGTTCAAAAGTTGTTACATTTTAGTGGTGTATATAGGTTCAATGGTTCAATGATGTCTCCATTAACGACATTCCTTGATATATCAGCTACATATCGCTAACCTATTATGTTACATGACCTGTTCATATCATACATTTAACCTTAGATAAAACACCATCCTGCTATTTAGCAACATCCTCCGGTTAAGTCATTAACAAATCCATTAGCACCAATCTTTAAAGGTTTCTGCAATATTGTATTTCTACGTTAATTAATGACAAGCTACTTAAGGAAATGTTGAAATTGTCCAATTCAAAGATGGAAAATCTGTTGCAAGTATACTCAATTGATTTACTTATCTAACTCTCATCGACGGAGACTTTTAAAGACCTCAATAAAATGTTTACTTCTGTGGTACATAACTTATGCATTAACTGAATTATTCAAAAATGTTTGATAAGAACAAACTGATATTGGTTTTCCTGTGTGGAGCAATATCCGATGTTTTACTAATGGCATATGCCTGTTCCGATGTTTTAGATTGATTGGCAATTAAAAGAGGAACTGTGCAATCACTTAAATGTGCACCTGACTACATTAATAATATTTAAATATTGCACTCTCAAGCTGATGCAGGTGATGTTTATTACCTGTATTTATCATTAACCCCATTGTATATCAATTTTATTTTTACATATCCGTGACATCCGCAAAGAACATTACACGATATGGTTACTCTAGTGAAAACTTACGATATTGGACATATTAACAGATTTTTTCGTTTGATTTATGAAAATATGCAATTTTGGTGGCCATTTTGAATTTGAAGCACACAAAATGACGCAGTTATAAGGTATTTGCAGTACATATCCATTGGGCGTAACATAAGGCGTATTTGGAAAAGAGGGTGTGGAACTGTATAATCACTTTAATTTGCAACTAACTACACACTTTTATTTTTCAAGCTGATGCAGGTGATGTTTATTAGCTGTTTTTATCATTAATCCCATGATATATCAATTAATTTTATTTATACATATCCTTGACATAGTAACCATAAATTAGTCCTAATTATGGCCAAACCTAGAAACAATTGCAAAGAGGCTGATTTCAACTGATTATGATAGGTGTAAATATTTACAGAAAAAAAGTGAGGAAGGGCGGGGGCTGGGGAACCTTATTTTTGGGGAGTCATTAAAAAGAGGGGTAATTTTATATTTTTATTTTGTTACTCTATCACCTTGCAAAACATTATACTTAATTAGAGACATAAATGACCCAAAAATCGTAATTTTTCGTTAAAGATAGTCAAAATTCAAAATTTTGCTATTATTATCTCTAAATTAGATTTTATTTAGAAAAGGAAAAGGCAAAGAAGCTGATTTTGACCGATTGTGAATGTTATAGGTGTAAATATTTACAGAAAAAAAGTAAGGAAGGGTGGGGGCTGGGGAACCTTATTTTTCGGGGGTCTATAATCGTCTTTAATCAGGTGTAACATTTTGCACGGTGATAGAGCAATAAAATAAACAACACAACCAGTGTTCTAAATTACATTTCCCTAATTAAATATCAAACACGACATATTTTACGCGTAGTTTATGGCCAATAATCCGATATTTTTAATGACCCCTTAAAGTCGGGTTCCCCAGCTCCAACTCTTCTTTACTTTTTGGGGTGAATATTGACACTTGTAACTTCCACAATAAGTTGAAATCAGCTTCTTTGCTTTTTTCTATTCTAAACCCTTATTTAGAGATAATAATAGCAAAATTTTGAATGTTGACCTATTTTAACAAAGAATCATGATTTTTGGGTCATAATGTCTTTAATTAGGTATATTTTTTTACAAGGTGATAGAGTAACAAAATAAACAAATCACCCTGTGTTTTAAATTACATTTCCCTTAATTTGATGTCAAATACGACATTCTTTAAGCATAACTTTAGGCAAATGAGCCCCTAGTGTTAATGACCCCGGAAAATAAGGTTCCCAAGCCCCTACCCTTCCTCACTTTTTTTGTAAATATTTAAACCTTAACCTACTATAATCAGTTGAAATCAGCCTCTTTGTAATTTGTTCTAGGAATTATCATTTTTCTTCTTTATTAGCAAAGAACCGATAAAAATCTGTTATTTAGAACTTTTATAGTAACATTTTGATTTGGTGACCATTTTTGCCATAATCCCGATTTTCTGACCTGGACGAACTTTATAACGTCCTAATTACGTAATGCCCTGGCCGATTTTTATGATCTTGGTATTGTTGGATAGGAGAGGACCATACCTATATATTGATACCAAAATCAAGTTCATAGGGTAGACGTCTTACAAAAAGTAGCCTGGTTATACGAGGGTTAATATTTCCTCACAAATTCAACTGCATTTTTGTTTTTTCTGTTATGTTTGTAATACGTTTGCTCTGCTTAACTTGGATGTTTGTCGAATTCTTTCTTGGAATTTAAATTTGCACAAATTACTAAATCTATTCAAAATTTGACGACACATTGATTTAATTAAACTCGAATGCAGCTCTTTGAATAAGTTTTGCTTAATTCAAATTCACCCATGGGATACTTCATTGACTTTTAATCAAAAACAACTTTTTGAAATTCACAATAAAATGGATTTCCAATTCTCCAAGGAAATTTAAAAAGGACTAAAATGACTGTAGAAAATAATGGAATTTTAAAATTGACTGGCCGTAAATATCAAGTTCATATTTTCATCATCTATATAATAAAGCCGGAACAGTATTGGTTTTACTTCTAAGAAAATTAAACTAAACAAGTGTTACATATAAAATAACCAGCATTATGTTATTTAATTGTGAAGAACTTTAACCAGTATCAAAAATAACGTTTGCATAGCTAATAGCTCTTTGAGTTGCAAGAAACTATGAATGAATTTGTCAAAAAGCATAGCAAGAAAATTGATCGTTGCTTATAAAAAACGGATAGTCCCTTAAAAGTACTAACAATCAACATGACAATTATTACCATCATAATGATAATCGTTATTATCGAAACCATTATTATATGGAAAACCATGTTCTCCTTATGAAAGGTAATCAAGACTCCTTGGTTAAATTAAAATGTATATTATTTTTTTGTTTTGTTTATTTTTCTACTATTGCATGCAAAACCCGTGTCAAGAAATAAGAAATATTTGAACTTGTTGCAATTTCTGAACTTTATTTAAAGAAAAATAAAAATAAAATAAAACGACAACGACGCAACTGGCTGTCACTAATGGTGCGTTCAGACTCCAGCAATTTCATCGCAGCAACATCGCTCGATACGCAGTCTTGACATTTTAAAACGCCCTTCTCACAGTGTGTGTAAAGACTGCGTATCGAGCGATGTTGCAGTGATGAAATCGCTGGACTATGAATGCACCATAAGTAATATCGGTGTTGGAATTCAACTATTAAGCAGAACTATGTTAACAGAGTTTGCTTAGCGTTGTTTGCACATGAACATTGGAGAGGTATGTTAACCGAGTTTTCTTAAAACTGTTTGCATATGGACACAAGCTGC
>JXSR01S048969.1:13363-23612 GCA_000969725.1 Ophiothrix spiculata
ATTGGCCACTCACATATTATGTCTGACTTATGGTACTGCTTTACTCAAAACTTTATATTAATGAATTACATATTCAGGGGCCTGTAACAATATGAAAACATTAATTTATATTTTGTCAGTTAAAGGTATTCTGACATGTCATTCATGCTTTGAAGAATCCTATCTCTACCACTGGGTGTTGTGTGAACTTAAGTTTGACTTAACTGTAGATTTGTGGTGGATGGTCACATTTTATCATTTGCTTGTCATGTTGAGACCATATGAATAAATCAATTAATTTATCTAATTAAGCGATGACAAGTTCAAATTTGTCCAAATGCCAGTCATTAGTGACACAAGTAGTATGTACTTCCTCTAAGTAATTGACGTTTTATCACTGAAAATCAGGGCAAATTATTTGGAAATATTTTAAGCCTGGTTCCATTTCCTGAACTGCTTTTCATCTTTCAAATTGGTGCTTTGAGGTTTGTAAGGCTTATACATGGCTTATATGATATTAGGTGCTTAAAACGTCAACTCTCAAATAAGGTCTAGTTCTGCTGATGAGCTGCTGTCAGACCCGGGGGATCACACGAAGAATTAAGTGGTACTCAAAAGACCCTTTTTCAGTGTCGCTGGCCCCCAAAGACCCCTAATTTGTTACAATTTCATGTGCTCGCACCTAAAAAAACCCGTAATTGTTTATATTTTTCTCTCCCCGAATGCCAATTTTCGCTCACTGAATGCCAAAAACAGGCTCTCACCCAATGACCCATTATGCAGTTATGTCCACGGCAAAATTCTGACGACCTTTATTGAGATTAACTGGTTAAAGTAGGGGGAAACTAGATAAGTCTGTGATTAACCTGCCAATATATTTATAACCTAATTGATCGATATCGATAGATCGATATCACATGACAAGTCCAACTAATTAGGTATCGAGCGACGCCCATTACATCTTTGTTATCGATATTATTTTGACGTTCAATAAAATTTCGCAAACTTTAAGTTTAATGGAAAAACGGCAAAGAAAACCTTCGGGTTATTACAAAAACATACTAAAGTAACAATTAGATGTATGAAGGCAGAGAAAGAAGGAAGAAGTATGGACTAGCAATGATATTTTTGACATAGAAGTAAATTGTTCTTTGCAATAAACTTTCTGTGCCGTGAAAATTAAAATGTATTCTTATGTTCCGTGTTAAGTGTTGGTTCCCTGTGAATGTATCATTTTACCAGGCTGAGAAAAATACTCTATACCGGCAAATATTCTTTCACATGGGTTTGTCCTTTATAAGATATGAAATAGGGGTGGTTTGTAAATAGTAAATTATAACATATATACAAAATACTGCAATCAAGAAGAAATATAGGATTCAAATAAGGTTTGGAAATTGAAGAAACATAACGGTCAAATACTGAAATGTGTATATATTAATCAATTTTTATATTATTATATAAAGAGGAAATGGAAATATAGACTATATGCAAATGACAAGTTAAGGTTGGGAAATAAGAATTTAATAGGCAAAAGCTAAAAATTTAATAATTTAAAAGGTTTATCTTATTTATTTATATTTAAACTATTTAACTATTATTATAGGCCTGTAATGTATTATTTTCAAAACTTAGATAAATTCTTGTCTTGGCCGTTAATGTACAACATCAGTGTTTCTCGCACACCTGTAGGACAAATGGAACGTTCGATAATTGGTGCAATTGATGATTGGGATGGCTGACAAGCACAAACCGGAGTTAACAAGTGTTTTTAAGCTGATTTACATATGACGTCAGTCGCGTACCTTCCGAGGGGTCTATTAAAATGAGATTTGGCATGCCATATGAGGAGGTATCATTCTTGATTGGCAGCAAGTATGGCGTGTCTAGCTTGTTTAGTTTTTAAGAAACAACCTCATGAATATAGCGGTATCATACGGTACAGATAGAGAAAATTAAGCATGGCGATCTCCGTAGACATTAGCGATGGGCTGCTCAGATGCTGTGTCAGAAATAACAGGCAGCGCGCATCATTATAACCACAAATAGCTTGAAAAAAATACATGAATAATGTTGAATATATTCCTGACAGTTTTGCGAAAGTATGACCTTATTTAATAAAGTAGTTTTGAAATGGCACGGTGAGAAAGAAATCATACCTACAACACACAGTGTGTGCGTGAGGTCACGGTGCATTGTTTGCCGGCCTGTGTTGAAGAGATAGGAGAGTTGACAATAAGTGCACAATGCCCTCATTTTTTGACCAATAAGCCCTCATATTTTTGTATTTTTCTCTCACTGAATGCCAAAAATCAGGCTCGCACCCAATGACCCCTCAATTTTTGAGCCTTTGCTCACACTGAATGCCCCAGCCTGTCAGAGCGCGGCCCTTACACCCGTATCCATTTCATATTTGACTGCCCCCCGGGACTCATGCTCATCGGCGCACCTCAAACTTGGACTCTAAATGGTATAATTGTTGATAGCAAATTGAACCCCTAAGCTAAGGCTAAATGGCATAAGATGGTGCAAATCGCACCCCAAATGACATAATGGTTTGTTAATGTTTTTCCAGCAAATAAGGTAACAATTGCAATTGTATGCTGGTTTAAAGGGAGTG
This sequence comes from Ophiothrix spiculata, assembly GCA_000969725.1. NCBI lineage: Eukaryota > Metazoa > Echinodermata > Ophiuroidea > Amphilepidida > Ophiotrichidae > Ophiothrix > Ophiothrix spiculata. The sequence goes on from JXSR01S048969.1 coordinate 15,963, forward strand.
CACAATTATTTTGCTGAGAGGCAAAAATTAAAACTTAACAGAAAATGGGCACACAAAACTTTTCTGAAATGTTTATCACATGTTTAAGTATTGTTTTCAAAGCATCCCTCTATCCCCTCGACTGCATATTAATGTAGATTTTAATCAGACTTGATCCAATCTTGTGAATCATCTCCGTACTCTGGCAACTAAATGGTAATTTGACTGAGAACGCAGCTATCGAGCCAGTCAAGCATTGTTCCTTGCTCACGCCCAATTTAGCGGCAAAATGTAAGATGCGTATTGCGTTGTAGTCAAGTAATAGTAGCGCGAGGCTGAACGCAGAGGTGGGTCACTACGCACTCACGCAGCGTCGGCCCAGACATGGAGCCCGCGTGGCGCAATCCCCTAACTTAGCAGGATTTTTAGGGTGCAAATAGACAAGTTTCATATCTGGACTTTCTTTAATCTATGATCATCTCCAATAAATCTAATTTTCACAAACGTTTCTGATGCGTTGAATATTTACATAGAAATCTTGATTTTTGCCAATTTCAGATTCTTGTAACCCATTTTTCCCATTCTTTTTTTTTCATTGAGCTTCTCAAGCATTTCATTACTCCCCAGCCACACCGCAATTTGGCACGGTAACTGGTATATTGAACAATCTTCTCCTTATGTTGCTGTAAGTGCTAAAATCCCAATTAAGGAGAGGAAACATTTTGGGTAAATCAGTCATATCGGTGACAGATTGGCGGAAATTTTCACTTGCAAATGAACATTTTTATGCTATAAATCTATTGAATGGGAAAAACTGAGACACTTTTCCTGTTAGAATTTACACTAAGCATCACTTACCACAGTCAATCGTGTGTGACACAATTTTGGCTACCTTTTCAAACTTTATATAGGGCAACATAGAGAGAAAATCAAATCTTTGATGCAATATTTTATGTTAGTTTGGCACAAACTACAATCACCATGTTTATGCATTCTAGCATATTGCAACTTTTGGCCATGAACAAATCAACGAATCATGATTTTTTCAAACAACCAGTCCTGATTTTGACAGAAAAGTAAGTCAAATTAAACGTATATATCAGGGTAGTGTTAAAAACAAGGTTCAAGTTACTTTGATCAGTAAAGGTGTGTTAATTTACACTGTGACGACTTAGCGGTAACGGCAGCCAAAGAAGACCTGCGGATTGCAGTCTTGAATTTTCCGCCTGTCATCGTTAGTTAAAGTCAGTTAATGCTCACAGAATCCGCTAGCCATGCAGACTATCAATAGTTTTCAGTTGCAAGTCTGTTACCATCCGTCAAAGACAAGTTGTCACAGTGTAAATGCACCTATAAGCTTCATTATCATATTTTAGCCTTGCCCAGTTCCGCATGATTTTGCCATACCATCTATACCGTATATATATAGATACTCTAAAACCATTAGAGCATTTGGCTTAATACAGGCCTATCTTGAACTACTTCAAGATTGAAAAGAGATTTCTTAAAAATCTTTTCATCAATGTGACAATCTCAACTAGATTTTCCTTCCGCCTGACGATCAAAACTAGAACACTTAAAGCAGGAACAGACTTGATGGGAAATATTTTGAGCCTTGGTTCATTTCCTGAACAAAATCTTGGATTTGACAGAACAAGTCCTTTGGATTTCAAACACTACTGCCATGATTTCCATCTAATTCTGATGATTGATAAAGTCAAAATGTATTGGACTCGTGGCGTTGATATCTGTCTAGCTATCACCTTGGCTTAATATAAATTCTGATGTCCTCCGCGTTGCGGATTTTCCTCGAAAATCGCGGAATTTGAAGTGAAAAGCGGAAAAAGCATATCTGAGAAAAAAAGAACCAAAAACGGCTTCAAAACAGCAAATTAATAAAGATTTGAAAAAATAAATAAATACTTATGAATAAAGTAAAGCCAAATTTATCATAGATTTACCTTACAATGCCTATAAAAACGTATAAACTACCTAGTAGTCCCCATTACGGCCGTGATAATGCCCAATTATTCAGCATAGAGTTGCGATCTCGTAGTCACGATCGCCCGACTGTCAAAAATATTGCATTGCAGTATAGTCGACTACAGTAAAAAGATAGGTGTAAGATTTAAAAAAAAATATTTTATCAAAAAAGAGCAAAAAATACAAAGCAGAATAAAGCGGAATTTGACATTTGTAAAGCAGAAAATTTTTGGCCTTAGCTTAATATCACCATAGATAGAGAGAAGAGATCCTGAAGTTCATAATTATATTCATTAATCCTAATGGATTTCTTTTTTGAGCTTTCTAGAGTTAGAAAGGGAGTGGTGAGAAACACATGTTTCCACTAGGATTCAAATTAGGGCCCTCTCATTTCACAAGCGAGTAATACTCATAGCAAACCACCCCTGAGTGACTGCCCGGGCAACAATTCGGTCCCTGTTGTTTTATGTCTACAAAGCACTAAATGGTCTTGCACCTATATATATATTAAATTGTTTAAAACTGTACGTTCCTAAAAGAAATTTAAGATCATGTAGCGACTCTCTCCGTCTGGACTATCAAATAACCAGAAATAGTGCCGGAGACAGAACTTTTACCGTTTATGCTTCCAAACTATGGAATAATCTTTCAAAGACAATAAGAAACTCCAATTCTGTAAATGATTTCAAAAATGCACTTAAAACACATTTATTTCCAAATTAATTGTTTTGGTTTTTTTAAATGTGTATGTTAATATTGCATTGTTAATTGTTTTTGTACTTTTTATTGTAATTTTGTAAGCGCCCTGAGCCTTTTGGGAATGGCGCACTAAATCCTTGTTGTATGTATGTATATATGTATATAACCCCCGTCTGAGACGTACTCAAGCTTAGTGCATTTTGGTGCTTTTCTCAAGTGAGATTTAGTGAGATCTAGATCGATTAGGGTTAATTACCATATAATGGTATCATTAGCAACAGACTCAATATAGAGGTATTTGAACAAAACGTGAATAATTAGGCCAAAGAATTACTATGTATTATCAGGTTTGTAGTGTAAACAATGTTCAACTAGGTTAATAAAATAGTACTCGAACAATAACGAAAAATAATGTTAAAAAAAAGCATGTCTAAAGGTAATTTTAGGTTGAAAAATGTCTTATTTGACAAACTCTTACCTATTTCTAAGGAAATTTTTGCCAAAAATGGCTGATTTTACCATGTCTATTACATTTTGAAATTTGAAACTCTTGTAATAGGATTTTTTAAAGTGAGTGACGCTTTCCTGTATACTTTCAATATGCGAGTACTGCTCCCCTGGTCAAAAATATATGTTTTTTATACAGATGTATTGGTCAGATGGCTTTTTATCACAAATTTTGAAAGTCTTAATGCGGTACAGCATATAATAATTTATTATTAAGCTTAAGAAAATTATTGGAACGAATGGTTCATAAGGTCAGAGGTCAATGATCTTTGTATCAAAGGCGTTAGAGTTTGTTGGCGATGGCAAGTAACCCATATGATACACAAATTACTCGTGTGACTAGAGAGCAGGCCAGAGAGTTACAAGCATATATCCAAATTGAATACACATGAAAAAATGTGTGAAGAAAACCAAAAATACTTGTCGTCATGTAAGGGAGTCAAAAACCGGGTGTGAAATGCTGTCAAATATGGGGTGTGAAACTTTGTCAAATATCGGGTGTGAAAAACGTGCCTATAATGGCTTCCTGCTAAAGTTCCTTATGTTGACAGTTACACCAGTGATTCATGTCCCAGTTCATACATTCAGTGAATCTATGCACAGATAAGTTTTCCTCATGTACACTTAGACTATGGTCACAATACGTCGTACGAACAGCGTTTAGTCCATTTAGAAGGACCAAGGACAACGGGCAAAGCAAACAGCGAGGGCGTCTCATGGTCCTTCTAGGCAGGCTAAACACTGCTCGTAACAGTTCGTACGACGTATTGTGACCATAGTCTTAATCAGTTTATCTGAGACCTTTTCTTGTACATAAAACAAATTAGTATATAAATAGATCTTGATTTGACAATTTAAGGGGTGGGTGTGAGGGAGAAATTGGGACAAATTATTGTCATTGCCGAACAAGAAATGTAACATACGTTTATCATTGGTCCAGCAAATCATACATTTTGCAGTTACTATAAAGACTGTCTGAAATCAGAGCATAATGTGATAATATCCAAGTATTTTCCTCTGTGTCAACACAACATGGCCCAGAAGTATTTAATAGATTTCAAATATTGTAAAAAAAGGTAGGGTTTATAGACATTTGACTTTCAGTCAATTCCATCCGACTCTGAAAATATACAAACAACAGTTGAAAAAATACATTACTAATTGCTACATTGTACTAAAGAAATTAATGAGCAAATCCATAAACAAAGGTTCTACAATCGGGGGAAGGGAGGTGGTATTCAAAAATTTTGTACGGATATGTGATAATATGACATATCTCTATCAATATTTTTTACTAAAAAACCACCCATCTGTATACCAATTTTGACAAAAAAAAACCCAATTGTACTCATATTGGGTGCTTTTTAAACAAATTTCTCAAAAATGCACATAATTTTTAAAAATTGGACGCATTCATCAGCGACGAAAACCATTCCATCGCTATACCAAAACTGTGAAAACCACCCCGAAAGGCAGGCACGTCCCTGTATACCTTGTCAGTTCAAGTACCCCTGGGCTTAAAATGCGTCACATAAATGAGAAATTGTAGGCTAAAGCACCACATGCATCCGTTTTTCAGTGTATTTCTAATGTATTTCTTTGTTTTTTGAGAGAGCAAAAGCCCCAATCCGTATACAATCAAAGTGCCAAATTTGGCTTGTGCCGCTAGTTGAGAATCCCTGCCATAGACATACCCAAGCATATGCCACTTTTCCTGCTTTGTCAGAAGATTTTTTGACTTTATTTTGTGTAAAGGTCTCATACTAACTTTGATGTGTGAACATGACAGAAAATGCAGACAAGATTTGAAAATGGAAATAACTTTGTTTGTTTTGATGACAGAAATTAGGATTTAGGGGTTTGTGCTAATTGATACTTCCTAAGGGTGACTCTTTGCGATGCCTATTCACACTTTCCAGCCTCAAAGGTGTCGTACCATGTTATGTGTTATCTTGTCGGTGAAGATGGGGTGATTAAACCGGCATAGACGGCAAGGATACGTGACCTAGTTGATCTGCTGTAGACATCAAGATTAACAAATGTCTTGGGCACAAAGAGATGTATGAATGTCAGAATTAGTTCATATAGCAAATTCTTCTCTCAAAGTGAAATTAGTGATCAAATTAAGTGCTAGGATTGCACTTATGTTTATAGTTTTGTGTTTCAGATTTAAAACAAATGTGTGGATATTTTCCAGGGAAGGGGAGACTGGATTAAAATTTTCTTAAAGTTGCTTAAAAGAAGAACAGTTGATTAACTTTCCCAGAATCGCACCCCAGATAGAGTCAAGTAAAAGTTTTAATACTTAATATTTAGAATTACATAACTATATAATTTATTTCTATTATCTTTCAGTTACCACGGTGACAGGCCAGCAGCCAATGACAACACAACCTGGAGGAAATCCTCCCGACAAACAAAGTGCAAAGCCACGAACAGGTATGATAGAAAACAATTAATCGAAACACTATTTCATTTATTTTCAAAGAGATAAAAATTTAGGACAAGCCATTGTCCCCCAGTTTTAGGTACTGACGAATTTCACACTCAATTTCCCCTTGTTTTTGATCATTTGTATGTTAAATGTCAAATGTTTGCACACTTTACTCACATTTAAAAATATTATGTCAACTGTTTGACATATTCTTATCTTTTTATTTGATCCTTATTTTATCATAACAGTACATTTTTTAATGTTTCTTTGTCTATTTTTTAATGTTTCTTTGTGTTTTTCAGGTGCGTTATCATCTGGTGGTATCTTTGGTGTCATTATCGCAGTATTAGCTCTCATCATTATCGCTGGTCTTGTTATCTTCTTTGTAGTGACACGCACATCATCAGCGTCTAAAAACGATCCAATAGATATTGGTAGCGTAGGCTTTGATAACGCATTATATAGTGCCTCAAAAGGAACTGTGGAAGTGAATGAGAAAAATAAGACTGATATGCCAAATGTAACAAATATGTATGACCCAAGTGAGGCTTAATGCATTGAAAATGGTATATATACACAATCTACATAAAGATTATTTGACACAAAAGTGGACAAAGTGTAGAGGAGCTGTATATTCATAAGTATATATCAGCAGGATCATCAATTGTTCACAAGACCATTCTATCTATGCACATCTTAGAGGACGATTTAAAAAGAATGATTGTTTATGATCAAAACTTATTTCTTTGACTTGTGGCTGCTAAATCTGACACACTGATACTCTTCACTTAATTCCATGACATGGAGTGGAATGGAACAATATTGACAGTTTCTTTACAGTGAAGCAATCTGGCAAGGTCCACAATTTCCACAAACTGTAATGGATATAATTCTTAAAGGAGCATGGTCCGATTGCCTCAACTTTTTTTCAAACTTTTTTGAGATATTTTTGAGATACCAAAATGTTGCTCATATTTTCACAAAACCCATGTGAAAGTTCAGTTATGTTCCATTTCGGAGATGTATATGAAAATGTGTCTAATTATGGTAACCATAATTAATTTTACACGGTAACATATAGGCGGCTCTGAAATACAAAATTGCATATAAAATCAAAAGAATTGACCGATTCAGCTGAAATTTGAAACTTAGCTCTTGAGCAGTCTTCTTTCATATGACTTTGAAAACTTAATTTTGAAAAATCGGACCCAGCTCCTTTAAGTTGGTTTTTATAATGTTTAAGAAAATATGAAGAAGTATGATTGTATTGAATGCTTCAGTATTCTTGAATTTGTAGATATAGTGCATTTTGTATTTTACAGCTCATTTCTTTCTGAGCTTGAAGTTTCAATTTTTTCTGAATTTTACTATTTAGAAATATTGACATTTAAAGGAGCCCATAATAATGGAGCTTAACTTGGTGATCAACACTGACTGTGAGAAATTAAGAATGATGGTGCCAAAAGTATACTGCATCTTAAATGAAAAAGGCTTGTGCTTAGAAACAACAAAAACCATTAATTACCCTTAATTTGTGCTCCATAGTTGTTAAGCTCATAAGGTGAGTTGTGTAGGGAGTTGAGATCTCCTTGAAAGTAATTTCAGAATAGCTGTCGTGGTTGCGTTATATAGTTGCGATAGCTGCAGCAGACAGCCATAAATTTGAGCTATCATGATGAAGCATGGGATATGTGCATATTGTCGTGATGGTCTGTCGCAAGAAAGTCGAAATTTAATCAAACTCAAAACATGGAAATAAATATATCAGCTTATGTTTGCCACAAATTGTATCAAGTACAAGGTCAAGATTGCGAACTGAAGAATTTTTACGTCATGCTGGTTGTGAAGCTATCACAACAGACATTCTGAAACCAGGTTAAAATTCTTAAATCTGGTTGACATTGGGTAAATCGGACATGTTTTTGATATTGTTATATGTATTGTCTTGACAAAAGGATGCAATAATTGTCTGAATATTGTCAAAATTTCAAATCGCCAAAAGTACCAAGGAAAGAATGGCACAAAACTTGGGGTCATACTCTCACAGT
>JXSR01S048969.1:33884-48803 GCA_000969725.1 Ophiothrix spiculata
TAGCGGTATGACAAAAGTCAATAACATTAATATTATAATCATTTGTCATCTAATTCTAACAAAGTTTTGGCCAAATTATTTTGCTTTCTGTGATCTGGACATGTTTCGAAGCTGTTCCGCTGGAATTGCATAGATGTAAATGACATTTTCACAGATACATTTATCGTAGATGCAAGACAGATTTTCTACATGTACTTGCCAGCTTGGGCTATCGATTTGTTACCAGCACAATATGACAGGCATATCAGAATTCGGATACCCCTCCATATCCTAATTCTGTTATGGGTATCGGAATTTTGATACGTGGGTATCCAAATTCAGACACGTATCCGAATTGTGAGTTCTGCCGAACTGATGTAAAACATTACAAGTATGTGACTGATAACAATATTACATATTCTACAATGAAATATTCTTCGGTTAACATGATCAGTTTGTCACAACTACAAGACAGTTCACGAAAGACAATGCAATCAGATGTTGGATCAATTAAAAAAAAACGCCTGTCTGTTTACTTGGGACAACCATAACACAACTGCAGGATATTATACAAATATTTAATGCCTGAGAGTGCAATAGTACAAAATATATCATGAGGTCAAATTTGGACTTTTCTATTTCACGAGGCGTAGCCGAGTGAAATGGATCAGTCCAAATTTGACCGAATGATATATTTGTACTATTGCACGAGCATAGGCATTCAATATTTGCTTTATATCATGATATCACACAGGTTTATTTCATGCCGTGCAATAGTACAAACTATTGCACGGCTCAAATCACTGTAATCATGATATAATGTAAAATATAACACTATCGCGTGTATGACAACAAAATTCTACAATTACATATATTTCTTTTATATACTGAACTAATGAATTGAGAGAATCCAATAACTTGATTTCAAATAGAAAAGCTGAAAATAGTTAGTCTTGACGTCCAAAGACATTCGCTCAGCAGAGTGTCATTCCCTCTTGATATTCGCTCTGACTTATTCGCGAATGTCACTCTCATCGAGTGAACATGGTTTCAATCGATGAAAGTGAATGTCACTCGCGCATGTTGTTGTGCTATGATTAATGAATAAACAAACTCAAGAATATCCGTAGTGATCTTCGCTCCAGTGTTTAATCTGAAGTGTAGCGAATATCGTGAAATTTGTTGATTGAATGTCGCTTAACGTTGGAGCGAAGTTTTCTTGGTAGGGTGAGCGAATGTCACTCGGGCGAGCAAATGTCTTTAGACGCCAAGCCTTATTTAAAAAAAAAAGACAATCATTTACGGGTTCTAAAGGAATATTTAATGGTTTTGAAAGACTATTTAAGGTTTCTGAAAGACTATTTGCGGGTGCGTCATTTACCTTTTACATGAAGCAACTTTCACGCACTGAATTTCGCGCATGACAGGCTTACATACAAACACAAGCTAAAATACACACATTAATCATCACTTGCATTTGTGGTTAAAATTGAAGAGTGTTTTTCAAAACCTCACTTAGTCCAATAGCTGCCTCATGTTATATTTGCATAGATTATAAATCTATTATACTACTGAGTTTGTGAGTTGAATTTGTTATCAATTCAAAGCTCATTGCAAATGACCAAAATTTACATCATATTGACAAAAGATTCATACAAGCAACACAAACACAATAAGATAATTATTTAGGTGACTTTGGATGGTTTAAAAGGTAGGTATTCCGATCGGGTGAAAAAATTAACATACATAAACAATCAAAATAACTGTAAATTAAAGTTAACTGTTGTAAGCTTGCATTCTGGGCATGGTTCATCACTAACTACACACATAATTTTTTATATAAATAACCCATAGGAAGCAACATATTTGGGAAGCACACAATATTGGTAAACAAGTAGAAATGAAAAACATGTCATCACATACATGATTATTTCACCCAGACGGGCAAGAATTTGTCAGCGACGGATTGTTCTCCTCTCGTTTCTTTTACCCGTCTATCATTTCTATCATCACTTGTAGCATAGGCTGGTAGGAACAAGGAAGCAGGATCTTGATTGGCTTGGATCGTTGCTTTGATGTTTGTATCATCTTGTTCATTCATTGAAGTGTCTGATAACATGAATTCTCTTTCACACATTTTCATCTGGCTCACATCAACACTAACTCGCTCATTTTCAGACAACGTAGTGAGATCATCTTCATAACCTGAAACGTTATCAGTATATCCAGGGCTCTGACACCAGCATTTCGCTGGCACTCGATATCGGCAGTCGTACAATGTAAACAATGCAGAGAAAACGCCGGAATACAAAATGGCGACTGACGCACTCATGGGCAAAAAAAGTGGTACCCAGAGCCCATTCTGAAAACTGTGAACTGCGCCGTGAACGCTGTCACGGCGCAGCATAGAGCGCAGCCTTTGACATTTCATTCATGATTGTTTTTTTACTACGATGTATTAGAATCACGCAGTGGCACAGCACCAACGCAGATGCGCAACGCGGTAAGTGCTTCAAAAGCCAAGATGGCGGCGCCCATAAACTGTGTCACTTTATAAATATGTCAGTCATTTCCCAATCTTATATATTCCCTGGTATATCCGTCCGATTTAGATCCTAATGCACTTGAATCATTTTCATCACTGATCATGCTACCGTCTACAATGCCTGTGTCAGAAGAATTTGTGGTTGAAATATCCATACTTTTGCTGATGTTTACATCATTATAGCAACTAGTAACATCTTTCATATTGCATGATCCTTGCACATATTTTGCACCTGAGTAAGCCTGGTTTTCAGCACCATGTTTATCTGGCTTTTTTATCATGTGAACAACATGATCTAACCATGAGTTTTGTCCCGATATTTCAGAAGGGGAAAGATTTCTTATGCTCGTTTGAGTTACCCGATCTGAATCAGACATGTTCTCAGTTAATCTCTCTGTATTTCCAATTAGAGAAGACATGGACTTAACCTCTGAATCACACTGATCAGAACTCTTTTTTGGCATACAGTCAGATCTAGTTGGATCAATCATCTGATCTGGGATGACCTTTGACATTTGACCTGTTCTAACAGGGTCAGTTGCTTGATTATTATGATGTCTTGATGTATGCTGAGATTGCTCACCATCTGATGCTTGCTGGGAATCTCTTGTTGTGACACTGTTATATCTTGCAGAATCTACTTCCGTAGGTTGATGATATTTTTCTTTAATACTACACAGTTTCTTTTTACTTGACGACACCCCAGATTTATTTGATACACCTTTTGGGACATATGTTGGCATCATCAACCCCTTTGGTGGCAAAATGTTGGCCCCAAGAACAGGTTGAACATTCTCCTCCATGTTTGGAAGGGATGAAGCCAATTTCCAACATGACTTCAGCAGTGTTTCTAGATCATCTACATCATTGTCTGTAGGAGGTTGAGGGACTGGTTTGGGGATTGACTGTTTATGGGTTGTCCCTGGTTGGGCATTGATTGTGTCTGTATGTACATCTGCTTGGTGGTTTCTCTCAAGCTGCGCATGTTTTCCTGATTTCTCAAATCTGGCCTCTTCAAGCTTGGTTCCTGCATTGTGAATCATTTCTGCCTGTTTCTTACTCGACTCTTTGTCAGGACTGCTTGATGTCTGATTTGATAACTGCGACTCCCCAATATGATATAAATGTTTCTGAAAGAGATCAAAATTTACCTTTATCAAGTTGAAGCAATTATCTAGGACTCATTCCACAGAAATATAAAATAATAATTTCCATATCAATTTTTTATTTGACCATATGAACAGTTTTTTCAGTCATACGTTTGTTACTTGGTAAATGAGAAGTATTGCCCAAACAGAAATTGTAAGGTTTTTCTATTCGTGCATGAATGAGCACATGTTTTAATTTAAAAATGTCACAAAAGTTACCAAAATGTTACACCAAATGTCACAAACGTTACAAAACAAAACAATGCATTAAAAAAAATCCTGACGATAGAATTTTCCTACCACTTTATGGAATTATTTGCAAATATGTTACACATCATCTACGTAAAGCGCAATGCAAAATTCGCTTACATGTCTGAGATTTTTGACTTAAGTAATTTAGAGCAAAAAACTAATTCTGTGCGATGTCACAAACGTTACATGAACTTTATTCAAGAATTTGGCGATTAATTTAATTTTCAAACACCTTCATGTCTTGACCACCAGTGAGCGCTATTATTAATTAACAACAAACTCGTGGATAGAATGTCTATGCTTGGTTCAGAAGCCATTTAAAGTGAAATGTTCACTTTTTTAGTCACAAACGTTACTTTTGAATGACCCATAGAAGCATTCAAAGGTGTCATTATTCCCCTACCCACAGTGACACAAATTTTACACTCAATTTCAAACTTGCTTGTACCCATATCGATCCATATTCTTGTGTTACTGGTTTGTACAGTGCGAAAAATGAATTAGCAAATTTTTCAAATTGAGCTCGAGGGTTTTAAAAGTTCATAACTTCAATGTTTCTCAGTCAATTGTCAGAAATAGGATGTCAAATGAAAGCTGAAATTATAGCGTTTGTACACAAGATTTTAAAACTATTTTTGGGAGTTCCATATTTGTGCACGAGCCATTTTTTCGAGGTGAGGCGATTCTTTTTTTGGAGTCTTTATGATCAAAAAAGTTGAGTAGAAGCCATTTAAATACTGTTTGCATTAAAATTATATGTGTACTGCACAGTTCAACTCGAGTGTGACATCATAAACACTAGATTGATTAGTGATTAGTCACAAGGCATAAATTTAAAGATTCAAACATATTTCAGAGTTGTTCATCCCAAATCAACAATGATGTAGGGATCACCTGTGTATGTTTATCCCACGAGGGTAGCTTAAAAACGTCATAAAAATGTGCACATGAGTTGTGTGTAGAATTGTTGATTTGTGATGTTCAACTATATCTTAATTCCTTTAAACACCAAAAATCTTCCAGAAAACATCAATGTCATGTATAACATTTCTCAATGTCTTTCTTCATAAACATTTTATCAAAATCTAAAACAAAATGCTAGTTTTGGCATGTTGTTGCTTTGCAGTTTCCCGTGTCCTGGATTATACTAGAGTTCATGACGAGTTGTTCAACAACTCACTGTATCTCCTTATACAGGACCGTACCGTTGTTGATTTGTGATGAATCCACAGTTGATATTCAAATAAGCGCGTCACGCACGGCACAGCGTACACGGAGATGCGTTTACGCAGTGCACATAAATCGGCGCACTGTTTATCGCACGTCGGGAACTTGAGTACGTGCAAGGACTGGCACTTGGAATAGTTGGAAACTAAAAGGCAACAATCATTTAAAAACTAACATTTTGTTTCAGATTCTTCAAAGTATTCTTTATTGAAATAAGTTATCTGTTAAATTTTAAAACATTAGAATTTAATTATACGCTTTCAGAAAGATCTTCGTTGTTGAAAGGTATTCAAACATGCTACAGAGTTGTTCAACGCTAATCAACAACTCTGCATCTGATGCATTGGCGTATTTTTATCACACTCCGTGGCTGCCACCCTCGCGCGATAATAAAATACGCAGACGCATGGATGCATCGTTGTTGATTAGCGATGAACAACTCTGTAGCATGTTTGAATACCTAAATGAACATTGACCAGTACATGTATACGTAGCACTTAAATGCAAGTATATGAACAAGCCACCCAGGGTGACATGCCAATGAATCAACAACAGTATATGCAAGGAGATATGGTGGGTTGTTAAAATGTGTAGATTTACAAGTTCTCTCCAAGAAGCAGAATAGCTAAGCAACGAGTGTTGAAATCCTCACAAAATAGAAAACTCTTTCTAAAACAAGCTAATTATAAATCAGCATTTGTAAACCAAAACCATGTATCATCACCACATCTGGTACTTTTGATATCAAGCAATCATTATGTGTACGTCCAGAAATATACTATACGCTGTTACATGTTCAAAATGTAACAAAGTCTATATAGGTGAAACCAAACGTCGTCTTGGTGATAGATCTACATACTCCTGGATCAGACACCCAACGCCTCATGAAAGAACAACAAACCATTTTCAAGTACGGTACCCTTGCCAGTCCCAACAGCAACGGCCTTAACATTCAATTCACTGACTTTAAACTTTAATTTTTCCTCCTTCCGCCCCCACACTTTTTCCTCCTTCCCCACCCCCCTCCCCTTCAGCAGTTCTCTGTTCTTCCTTTTCATGACTTTTCTTGTTTATTTTCAATTTTGGTATTTCATTTTTGCGGGACAATGTCTGTGACTTCGCCTCGCGCCAGGTCTCGCGTATTGCATGCCGCATCGTTCAGTGCGCGCACCCCATTTTTCTCACAGACATTCTCCCACAAATTTATTTACTCCGATGAAGGACTTGCGTCCGAAACGTCAGCATAGTATTTTTCTTATTAAAACATCGTGAAAACAACCTTCTAGTTTCATTCTTCATTTATATATTTGTAAACCAAGCTGATCCATACAAATCGGCAATCAAAAATGAAAAAAAAAGAACACAAAGTGAGGCCATTGTCACTGAAAATGTTGTAACATATTGGTAGTCCCTTACCTTGGATTGTATCTCTTGTCTGTCCTGTATCTTAATTGCAGATCCTTGTTCAACTGGAATGGATTGAGTTGCTGATGAACGGCAGGTCATACATGGAGGGGCTACAACAAAATGGAGATCTGATGGAGAACCAGCACTGACCTGGGACGAAAACAGAGTGTGAGAATTAAGTCAATATCAGCCAAATTTTCATCCACATCAAACACTTATCTTGGCTCTAACAGCAATACACTAAGTACCTCGACTAGTTGTCGCTAAAATAACGGTTCACACCTAGTTTAAGTAGGTTCGCTTCTCTGAAGATGGAATGTATTCTTTTAAAGTATCCAGATGCGGTTGCTGATTGAATCAAAAGCTCTCCTGGCTGACTGTGTTGGAGTGAGAAATTTGGACAGCTAAGTCATGGGATCTTTTACAGTTCTCGTTAGCTCAATTGGTAAGTTCTCGGACTGTTGAACATGTTAAACATGAACTGTATTGATCGTTTCGAGTCCAGCTGGAGCTGAGTGTTCGAAAACTGTATACTCTATGAGGGTGTGAATTGCTCAAGCTAGGGTTACGCCAATTAATTTAGGCCGTAGTAAGCCCTTTGGCCCCAGGGAGTCTAGGTAGTGATTTAACCAAATGATTAGAACAAATTGTATATGCTCTGTAAAGTGTGCTGTAGCCGCATGGAATTACAAGTCAGGGGAGGCATAGTGCACTATAAATCACCTGCAATTCTAACGCAGCATCTAAGACAGGGATCCAAATGTAGATGTTCAGGAGTCAGATGAAAAGAAGTCCCAGAGCCTCTCAATAAATTTTTAATACATATGGTGGAACAATGTGAAGGTTCCAACTTCTGTCATGATTCAGAAATAGGTATCCAAATTTAAATATTAGAAAGCAGTTGACAAAGAAGTTCTAGAGCCTCTCAATAATACATATGGTGGAACAGTGGGAGGGTTCCAACTTCTGTATGGATTCCAGAAGCTGAATTCGGTGAGAGAAAAAATCAATTTGTAGCCATCAATTTTTGAAGTTTCAAACTCTGATATCACTGCATGATGTGAAGCTGTAATGTGGCATTGGCTATGAGATAAACTAATTAATTAGATAGATTAATTGAAGATTTGATTAATTGAAGAGATAGATTAATTGAAGATTTATAACTACCACAAATATTCTCCTAAGGTGAGCTGCATTGACTGAAATTTCCTATTAATTAGACTTGCTGGTGCAATAAATTCTTTTACTGATCCAGAGAAATCTGATAAGCTTATTACCCTAAAGACAGGCCCTAAAGTCTAATTTTTACAGCATTTAAAAACTACTGAAGAATTTATTACCTTGATTTTAATCAAAACAGTATACAATTACAAAACAGTTTTATATGAAAAAGCCATTAATGCAGAAACAACCTTCCTGCAGTGCCACAATGAAATTTTACCTGACATAAGACAGTAAATGGAGCCATGGTGGGAAATGTAACATTGGGCAAGTCAGTCAGAGAACAGCTAGTCTCTATCGCAGACTTATGCTTCTCAACCATTGTCTCCATCATCTGAAGTTGATGCTTTGCTGTGTCTTTATAATTACTCCACTGGGCTTTGAGACGGTTTTGCTCAGTAGAACTGGAAGAAAGAAAACAAAGTAGAAATAAATGTAATGAAGATAAATACACATAACCCTCATATCCAGTAAGTTCATCAAAAACCACTTTGTACAAATAAAGAAATTTAAAAGTGGCATTGGTACTTACTGCAAACTTTATGTTGCACATGGAGTCAAGTTATTGTACCTCTGGATTTTTTTTAACCCTTTGAACCCTAGCCATTCCATGTGTATCTGTACCTCTGACCCGGGCCAACCCGAAAGTTCAAAAACACAAATATAACCTCGAAACTTACTTTGATTTTCCTTGCTTTCTTTTTCATTTTACAGCTGTCTAAATTACTCCAATAACCAGCATTCACAAAATAATACTATTTATGCCGACCAATATATTACACATTTACGTTGTAGTCTATGGGCGAAGCCACATTTGTTGAAAATTGTGATCAAATTTACGAAAATATGAGGAATTTTTCACCTCTGTGGAGTAAATAAGAGCAAAATGACCCACCAACCATGGGTCCAGGATTCATTGAAGTCTTCCAATATAAACCAGACCATTGAAAATTGTAACTACCAATGCGTGTTGACAGACACTTCAAGTTTCTGACACATGACTTAAAAGCCAGCTCATGGGTATCCGGTAATTAATGGTGCACGTTAACCTTGTTGGGTTCAAAGGGTTAAAATTAAGCTGACAGCTAGTTTGCTGCAAGTTCAAGTTATGTCCTTTGACATGACATTTCTGACAGTTGACCCTAGCATAGGGCAAATGCACAATTTGTACAAGCTTTGGCAAATCATATAGGAAATGGTAACTCCACAACATAAGTTGTTTAGGTGCTGGAGCATATAATTAGGCCACAACTTTGTGCGGCCGGCTGCAACCTGGCCACAGCCTTTATTTTCCAAGATGGTGACTGTAGGCTTGATTATGCACCTCTTAATAATTTCAGAACATGTAATGAATATTTTACATTAATCTTGGGGTGAAAAATCAAACCTACGGTCGCCATTTTGTAAAAATATGGTTGTGGCCAGGTTGCAGCCGGCCGCACGAAGTTGTGGCCTAATTATGCTCCAATGCCTAATATTAAGATCAGTAAATGTCATTCAATTCCATTTTTGGCAACTCTATAAACTCACCTAATTTTGAGGTCCATGTTAAATATGTGGTATGTGTATTTGCCCTTTTCCAGGTTTTTTCCAACTTTTTCTTTGTGAGTTTCATGCTCTATGTCTAACATCTGAAATTACAACAATGAATAAATAAGATAAATCTATGAAAAGAGAACCCAGTGATACTGATTTTATGCTATATACTCTGTAAACCTTAAAGTATGCAACAAGCAATTAGGCTCTGTTACAAGATCCATAGCATATCCCTTGTATTCTATAACACTGTGAACTGGTGGTTTTGTATTGTGTAATAGACTGATAAGGATTGATAAAAACCAAATCACTGCTCATTAATATTTTCTTACATCAATTCTTCATGATTTTGGTATTTTTTTTGCTAAATTTGTTGCTAACACGTGGACAAACATTGACAATAATAAGTTCATTTGAATTTTCAGCATGATTTGGTACATTATTAAAGATTCGAGAAATATGGATAAATTTACTTTCCCGTATGGCCATATTGGTTTATGTGCATTAATCAGCTACTTGTTGCATACTTCAAGATTTACAGAGTATGGTTACTTTGTTGCTTGTGCGGTTCCCTTCTATGCTAGGACTGAGCGACAAAACTCAAGTCATTTGAAATGTTGCTGCTTTGCAAGCTGACTTAATTTCAACTTTGGCACTTTGCTCACAATCTTATTGATATCGGCTTGTTGCAGCTTGCAGCTGCAGCATTTGTAATCATGAGTGACAAGTTTTGATAAAAGATGTCATATCCTTTCGTCCAATATAACTTTTGTTTTTTTCTGAACGTGAATCATTGTAAAGTTATTCCATACCAGTGCGCCAAATATTGTAAAATACTCAGATGATATGTTGGTTATAGAGGACTATGATTTTTTGAACATTCAACAGACACCGACAGGAGACCGCATGACATCAGCCAGTGACCGGACGGTGTCCATGTGGAGACCAGTGTCCTTGAGACGGAGAGACGGAAAAGGCATGCCACTAGGATTTAACTTAGAGTTAAAAACCTTGGAGTTTAATTGTTACTGCAATGATGTCTCAAGTTATGGTCAAATAACCACCAGCGACATTAACTGACCGGAGACCAACTGTGCAACGCAAGCATTCATCGAGTCACATTGACGTTTCGGCTTTCTTCTGATTATATTATCAGACATAGCCCGGTGGCGGGTTCTTATTTGACCAAAGCATGAAATACAGGGTGTCCAAGAAAAAACCTTAAAATCTTTTTGTGTAATTTTTTTAGGTTTAATGGATAATCAGAAAGTATTATTATAAAGGTTGGATTATAATTATAGTCCATGAATTAACCTTTAAGGTACCATTCGTTTCATTTCAATCGGTAATCTAGAACAGAAGTTATAATTACGCTTTGTCAAATATTTGGATGTCAAATTTTCTGGTCCAATTCCACGATTTTGTAAGTTCCCCTTGAATAACGAGTATTGTCCCTGATCCGCTCACTCAACCGTACCGATGTTATCAATTTATTATCCATGCTATCCTATATATATGCTTTTATATGTGAAAATATAAGACAGATCGATACATTTTTTAAGGTGACTCATTTTTAATTCATTCAGAAACACCCTGCTTTAAGACCAATAATCATGAAATTGGACCAGATAAAAATCCATCCAAATATTTGATATAACATTTGATAACAAAACTTTTGTTGTACTCTACTGATTGAAATGAAACAAACACAATCGGAAAGTTCAGTTCATGGACTATAAAATGCTACCTTAACATACTTAAACCTAAGAAAATTACACACTAAGATTGTAAGGTTTTTTCTGGGACACCCTGTACATCTCAGGTCTCATATATTTAATTTTTTATTTTTACTATACCTCATAAATATTTATTAAGCAACCATGAAATATAATTGGTCAGTTTTACCTGATGCTCGTTGCAGCATTTAGCCTACTTCCCTCAAGTGGGCGTCGGGTGTGCGTAATACTCACTTGGGGAAAAAATTGAAAAACTACCGCACCCCTACTATTGCACCCCAATAACCATATCACTCATAAGTTTAAAATTCATTTTGGTAGGTGATCAAGAACAACGGACGTTGCATCAGACCCCCCTCATGTCAACCAATTTTTTTGATTCTTGTCTTAAAATGTGCCAAATGTAGATGAAATAAGATCCCCAAAATTATAATTCAATGGGAGAACATCTTCTGGGTCCTCCGGGGCCCTAAAATTTGAGCGAATGACCCACTTGAATATTGCGCAATAGCCATATGGCAGCTATATATTTTCTACCATTATAATGGTGTAGTACAATGGCTGCCATGTAAATAATCCACATGCATAGGATGATGTAATGGTGATTTGTTTTAAACACAACCTTGAATTTAAAATTCAAATAAATATGGCAAATACATCAAAATAATGAATAGCTATCATGTGCAATAACACATAACTAGCATAAAGCTGCCTTTTTCAAGTTTACCATAATTCAAAGCCCAATATTGCTCAATCTTAACTTACACAAAATGTCACAAGAGGATCTTCAAATTCACACTTTATCCTATCAGTTCTAAATTGTCTGTATAAAGTTTACGTTTGTGAAGATTTGGCCTTTAATTTGTTTCCTGTTGTGCTCAACAACCAGAAAAGCGTTTTGATAGTGATTCTCCAATTTTGCTGCACCAAGAAAGTCAGAGCTCAGTTTTACTGCATGCTGGGCAGCATCATTGACAACATTAATGGCATTAATTGATGTTGCTTGTAGAATTCTGATAATTAGCAGATGTTGCCCAATTCTCCATTTTCTCTTCAAGAAATTGATGGACAACATGAAGTATCCTCATCATGAACCATAAGTTGGGTCCGGTCAAGTCTGCGAGCGAAGTTGACCGAGTAATCGTGTCTAGGAAAATTGGTTCATATACCAAATGCTGCCAGGTTGCCTTTCCGATTACTGGGAGTAATTACCTCTTTCTCTGGTTTTATGGCTAAAAGTTTGACTGCACTTGCTTTGTACTGTGTGTTTGGCACTTTATCACTGAAGAGGGCGAGTAGAAGCATATATCTCTTTGATTAAATACCACAGATGTCATTTAAGTGTTTTAATTCATGCACTCTGTGATACTGTAGCATTTACAGATTCATACGTTAATAGGCGATGGTAATGGTTAAGATCGTTCCATGATGCGTCAATACATGTAGTTCAAATGTAGGTTAACCACAAGGAACTAAATGATGGAAGCAAAACGGGAACCTGATGGTTTGTTGTGACTGTTCCTTGTGGCAGTTTGACAATCGTCTTTCCAATAAGGCTATCTTGATGGAGTACAATAACTTTGCCATCCCCCTGTTTTGTGTAATAGGCGTGTCTTCATCACATGAATGTGAAAACAAGTCAAACTTTACTTTAAACCGAGAGTATACCTCTGATGATCTTGAGGATTCAATGTTCAAATCGTTGACTTTGGTAAGAACATGTATGACTTCTCCAACATGGTGTCTACAAGCTGACCACCGCAGGACTCACCCAAGACTTGTATTATGATACACACTACAGACATGTGCCCAGTATTACTCGCTATGGTGTCAAATACCATATTATACAAGAATTCCATATGGCAGCTATGTGTTTCAATGATTTATTATGGCTTGTGCAAAGCTGCTTTACATTAAAATGTAGTTCATTTGGCTTGCATGTGTCATTAATATAGTTTAATAACACCCAAAATTAAATATTACACACAGCAGCCATTTTTTATGACTGAAAATCCATATTATGTAAATAGCTGCCATATGTTCAAATGGGTCATTCGCTCGCTCAAACTTTAGGGCCACGGAGGACCCAGAAGACAAACTCCGATTGAAATATAATTTGGGGAATCTTATTTTATCTACATTTGGCACATTTTAAGACAAGAATCAAAAAATATGGTTGACATGAGGGGGGTCTGATGCAACCTAAACTGTCGGACGTTTTATAACGTTTTTGTTGTCGTGAAATATTTATGAGGTATAGTAAAACAAATACAATATAGATTATTTCGGGCAGTATTGAAAATTCCTGATCCCTCGTTGTTGGATCCGTGTGACTTCTTCCCTCCGCTTCGCGTCGGGAAGTAGTCACATGAATCCAACACCTCGGGATCAGTAATTTTCAATACTTCCCTCTATACCATGTTGTATTTGTATAATACCTACCTGTATATGTGCTGCATGAATTCTCTTCATCAGTGCTTGGTCCTCGCTGTCCATATGGTCCCAATCTGTCTCACATCTCACCAAATCTCCATGCTCTGTATTGGTTGCCTTGTCTGTTGTGGTAATCGAAGCTCCTCTTCCAGAATCAGTCTTAAATTTGTGCTCAAGATTCACAAGCTCAATAGTTTTTGGAATAAGTTCATGGATCAATCTATATGGATAAGGATTAAACAACACATTATTATGAATCAGCTGCTGAACACTATACCACGAGCAATTTTACATTTCACTGATCAAACAAACCTCTTAAATCATTTTAAAATATTAGTGAAACAACCTCCTGATTGCATGTCTTATATGTCCATAAGAAAAGAAGAAAGATATCATCAGTACCTTCCAACCATAACTAAACTTGCGTCTAATGAGATTTTTTGTACATATTTTTATGAAAGGTATTGTGATGAAATGTAGACCTCATCCCAATTTTGAAATTCAGATAAGTTTTATCACACCCCCATTAGAAGCAAGGCATAATGGGAAAGTCCCAATTCTGTCGGAAGCAGTTGTTGAATTTGGCGTACTCAGTCTTTGTTACTGGAGTGAAACTTACTGTGCGATGTCTATGGAGGGAACCAATATTTCCACAATATTTTATGTTTCCGCTCTGATTCATTAATATTTACTTACAACAAAGAAGAAAGACACATTTTTGAACAATATATCAAAGAAAGGGGTTGATACAAAACTTAATTTAGCTGAAAATGTAAATTTTGTAGACTTTTTCATTGACCTCCAATGCAATGTTTCACGCCAAGGAGTAACATGGAACAGCCTCAATTGACCAATCAGTGGACAGCATTCTAGTCTGTGACATCAGTGCGTCCAACAGAATATCTTCTGGTGTGTTATAGCTAGGTTATACAAATACATCATGGCATTGAGGGAAGTAATGAAAAATTACTGATCCCAAGGTGTTGGATGCGTGTGACTACTTCCAGATGTGAAGCGGAGGTAAGTAGTCAAATGCATTCCGTGTGTCACTTAGCCAATCAGAACGCAAGAATAGTACGTGTAGTGCAGTGGATCTTCAAAATGCACTGCGCTTGTTGTGTTCCGATTTGTGTGGCAGGCGTTTAGTGCGTATGAATGTTTCATTGTTTTTGTCGGGTGATTATTTATTTAGTTTAGAGGTTTTGGTTTTGATGGTCATATTAAAGGCCTTATTTCTTTTCACAAAATATACAATATTATTTTTCTGTCGTGTATGAATTAGATAAATAAATTTGCATTCCATTTGCATTTGCAAATTTGCATTCCCAAATTATTTGTGTTCAAACTTTGTTTTCACTCATACTACTCATAGTTACAGTACAAGGGGAAATTCATCGAACATGCTTGTTGTTCCCCGCTTTAAAACAAATTCTGG
>JXSR01S048981.1:2551-14363 GCA_000969725.1 Ophiothrix spiculata
CACCTTCACTGTATATATTTGCACCCAAATTTTCTGCTATCTTGGACATGGGCGCACTTCACTCTGCAGTGCGATTATCTTCGTATCATGAAGTTGCACTTTCAAGGAAGAAGAAGAACACACCCAACAGACCAGAAAACACCCATGGATGATTTGACCAACACACCCAAACAGATCATTCGCACATTTACCATGGATGTATCAACGATCAGATCAAAGTCTTTGTTCAAAAAGAAACAAAGTTGAATAATAAAGACAAGGTGATGCAGTATTAGAAAAAATTTCTAACAGTCAACCAATTTAAAGGCAGAAAGAGTTTCGCATCTGACAATTCTAGGAGGACAAAGAAAATGTAAGTCGCAATACCTATAAAGGTGTAGTCCTAACAAAAACTGAATAAACCAAGTGAGGGGTGGTGCGTATCTGAACGTTCAAGCATTATTCAACTGTGCCATAACCTGTCCCTATTGGAGGGATCTCTTGATTTACCTAAAACAACCCAAACCAAGAATGTTTTCTTGACAACCGAAGATACAAATATACAATGGAATGAGCCTAATCAGGAGCAGATGAAACAATACCCTCTTGAATATGCACGACTTCAACGACCAAAATCAAAATGAGTGGTTGAACATAGTCCATATTCAGAAAAACTGAGCATCATATAAGTAGCACCAACACACACCTACAGTTGCCTTGATATGTAAAAAGAAAAAGGCAGCAGCGTGAAAAACCAAATTTTACTAAAAGGAAAACTAAAGAGTTTCAGAGCAAATGATTTAATGCAGAAGAGCATTATGAAGTAGATTTTCAATCCAATCATTCTGGTTCCGTAGCAGAGATCATGCAAGACATAGAAAGTATTTTTCAAGAAGTGATATAGACCACATGATAAATTAATTTAAGGGGTCTAAATTTGAAATGGGTTAGGTTTGTTTTACGTTGGCCTGAATTAGATAATGTTATTGCAATTCCGTGGATTTTGGCTAGGGGCATTACATTGGAATATTTGTTGGGGGAAATTGAAAGGGTCTTACAATCCAACGTACATAGGGAATGGGTTAGGTTTGTTTTGCGTTCGCCTTAATTAGATGTTACTGCAATTCTGTTGATTTTGGCTAGGGACATAACATTGGGAGATTTGTTGAGGGAAATTGAATGGGTCTTACAATCTAACGAACATTTTAAATTACATTCGGGTGTCCATTTGACAGCTAAAAGGGTGGTTATTCCTGAAAGAGGTCGCGACAATGTGAATGGGCAGCACAGAAAAAAAGAATAGTAGTGATTAAAAATCAAGATGATCTGTTTTGCGAGAGCAATTGTGACATGTCTTGCACACGATGATCCTGCTAAAGGTATAGAGGCAGAGGAATATGCAAGAGTCTATGGCTAAGAACCTACATGATAAAGCTGGTGTACCGCAGGGTCCTGTATCTACTAGCCAATATCATTCCAGGCAGCCTTAGCTTTTGGTTTGAGGTGTAAAGATGGTGTTATATATGAAGGTGATGTGGACAAATATGATCGAATTATATATTTGTTTTATCATGAATTTTTTTTTCTAACAGTCAAACAATTTAAAGGCAGAAAGAGTGTTCGCATCTGACAATTCTAGAAGGACAATGTCAATGTAAGTTGCAATACCTATCATGCCTATAAAGGTGTAGTCCTAACAAAAACTGAATGAACCAAGTTAGTTGACAATTTTGCCACGGTTGACAGACTATTGAAATGAAGACTTGACAAAACATCTCTTACATCATGTGTATGAAGAACAGTATACAATCAGGATTGGGTTTTCTACCACCTCACAGAAGACATTTTTGCATATCAAAACATTCAAGCATTATTCAACTGTGCCATAATGTGTACCTATTGGAGGGATCTGTTGATTGACCTAAACAATCCAAACCAAGATTGTTTTTTTTGACAACCGAAGATATAAGGTTGACATCTTTCTAAATATACAGTAGAATGAGCTCAATCAGAAAGAGCAGATGAAACAAGACCCTCTTGATGCATCAAGTGATATCGATGATATAAAAACGACGGCAAGGAAGAGACTTGTCACGCAAGCTAGATGAAGATTTCTACGCAACAGTCGAGGTGTTTGACAAAGAAAGTGAAAATCTCATTGAAAAGGGTACAGAAATTAACTCCTGAAGCAGAAGATCGAGAGAAAAGAGACCAGTAAAGCAAGAAAAACGAAAGGATCCAGCACAACATTTCAAGAATCACAAGAAATCGCATCATGCAAACAAGAAAATTGATGACAAAGAAAACAAATCATCTTGACCGAAATTTTCGTAGATTCAAAAGGTTCTTTTCAGAGCCACCAATTTTTAAGAGAGATTTTTATGTGTTGTATCTTCTAAGAATAGAGGGTTGATAATATTATTCGCGGTTACGAATATATAGTACTTTTAAAAATATAACTTTATATAAAGTCTTCATGGGAAGTTTTATAAGACGCGAATATATTGAAACATATATATTGGACTGGTGATACGGATATGTGCCGCTTTGGAGACCCCTTTTTCACGGCTGATTATCAGATAGCCATTCTTAAAAATGCATTTTCCTGGAATCGTCGTTCTCAAGACTCATCAAACAAAGCCATCCGCTCCCTTTACCTGTGAGGGTTGTACATTAGCATGCGAGTTCTCTAAAAGCCATTCTATAGCCTTAGTTAATACACCTCAGAGAAAACATAAATTTTATCAAAGCAGTGTTTTTTAAGTGTTTCTATTTTTTATGTTTATTGCTAGGAAAGATGTAAAGACATGTTCTGTTGCATGTCAATTTGCTTGATATTTCGTACTAGAAATGTACTAAAGGTGGTGTGAAAATGTAAAATAATGTCTGTGTACATACAAAAAAATGCTACAAACCAATACTGTTTGTAGCATTTTTATTTGTCTATCAGTTTTTACAGAAATACATGAAATTAAAATCATCCATATATTTTTCAGACATGTGGTTCCGACTTGTATACAGGAGCGACCTAACATACTTTGACGCACAGAGTGAATTTCTGAGAAGTAAGTTAAAGATGGAGGAGAGTTGAAAGTTGGTGCAGTTGTGAATGTTAGGTACCAAGGGGAAGAACAAGTTTGTGATGTCATCAAAAGTGCCAGTAAGTTCATAAATTTATTTCCTATGTTGAGATCGATGTTTCCAAGAAGCATGTTTCATTTTAACAATCCCAGAATAAGATGAAAATTGTTCAAACTAAGCAAAAATGGGTTGTTGAATCAATCGCAACTTGAACATAGTCCATATTCAGAATACCAGAGCATCATATAAGTAGCACCAACACACACACACAGTTGCCTTGATATGTAAAGAAAACGGCAGCAGCGTGAAAAACCAAATTTTACTATAAGGAAAACTAAAGAGTTTCAGAGCAAATGATTTAATGCAGAAGAGCATTATGAAGACAATTTTCAATCCAATAATACTGGTTCCGTAGCCGAGATCATGCAAGACATTGAAAGTATTTTTCAAGTAATAGATCACACGCAAATTAATTTAAAGGACCAAAATAGGGATTGGGTTAGGTTTGTTTTGCACTCGCCTGAATTAGAAATGTAATTGCAATTCTGTGGATTCTTGCCAGGGGTATTTACATTGGAAGATTTGTTGAGGGAAATTGAAAGGGTCTTACAATCCAACGAAAAAATAAAGATTATTGATCTGACAATCGAAGTCCCACCATCTGTACAGGCCAACTATCCTGATCAAGAAGTGAGTTTTTTACTGGTTTGTTAGTTTGTTTTTTTGTTAGTTTGTTTTTATTGTTTGTTTTATTATAAGTTCATTAATTTCAAATTTTGTTTCAAACAATTCTATATTCTATTTAACGCTTTCCTGTTTAGAACTTCAGTTTAGTCAAACAATAATATTTTACACTGTCTCTAAATTGCATCAGCCACATTAACTTTTTTGTTTGTTTGTTTGTTTTTTTCTTATAATAGACTGAAGATGAAGTACAGATCATCGGGGTTGTACTCGACCTTAGAGTAGAAAGAAGAGAGGTTGCTGCCAATTCATACACTGCGCGCTTGTCACCTAGCCAATCAGAACGCATGAATATAAAGTACGCGGAGTGCAGTGGATTTTCACAATGCACTGCGCGTGTTGCGTTCCGGTTTGCGTGGCGGGCGTTTAGTGCGTGTTTCATTTTTTTTGTCGGGTGATTATTTATTTAGTTAAGAGAAGTTTTGGACTTTGATGGTCATATTAAAGGCCATATTTCGTTTCACAAAAGATGCAATATTATTTTTCTGTCGTGTATGAATTAGATTAATAAATTTGCAATCCATAATGCTCGTAAAATGAGACAAAATCAATGCACTTGCGGTAAATTTTGATTGCAGTCCAATGCACCCGGCCCCTACGGGCCTCGTGAATTGGACGCATCAAAATTGACCGCGCGTGCATTGATTTTGTCTCATTTCACTTGCGTATGAAATGCGCATTTATTAACCTATAATCATCCAGTAAGTAGATATATATGTAATACAATTAATACCTTTCCTGACTAAAAACAGTAAATGGTTAAAGTGAAATCACCGTGATCATGTTCATTAAATCATATATTCTTGTTTTACAGACCCATTAAGATCGACCCCGTAAGAAGAGGACGTGTTTTAGTGAGACGACGTCTCACGTATGCTGTAAGTTTTTTTTGTTTGTTTGTTTGTTTGTTTGTTTGGGTTAATACTAAATAAAGAAATCATTCTTATTTTACCATATTTTACACTCCCTGTATCTAATTTAAATAGATATTCAATTATTTTTCTCCTATTTATTTGTCTTCTTTAGACAACACCCGACTCAATGGCGAGGACACCTGACTCAACACAGGTCAGGGTGGCACAAACGCCAAATCTCCCCAGGCCGCTTACTTCAGACACCATCATCAGGATCGCCACAGATACCCAATCTAACACCAATGTACCCACCTGAGTTTAATTGGGTGGGTGCACTAGACATCAATGGTGCTTTTGGAGACTTATTACAATCCATGGACATGGAAATGAATGATCATGATTTTGTTATTGAGGATGTGGATTTACAGACAAACCTCTCCTTGCACACACTCTGAAAGAGAACGGGCCTTAGAGGGCGTAAGGGTAACTCCTGAACTTAGGAAACAAATTGGTAGAAGTTTCTGAAGTATGGCATTTTGAAAAAACTTCAACGTATGATAAAGAAAAAAATCAGAGGGTCTTTATTTTGAATATATCAATACCTTTCTCAAAATCAAGCAGTAATTTTCTGAGTGACTCTAGCGTGTCAATACTCAAAGATGAGAAAGATTATATATAGAAGACTATTTCAAAGTTGAACTTGACTGTAGATCTGATGTGGATGCCAAACCATGCAAAGAATTCAGGTTGTTTAAAGAATTGACTTATAGAGATAAGGAGAAAATGTCAGGAAAAGATCCACCGAGACAAGCTGTTACTATGGCTTCCACCTGTAATTTAGTGTATAGGTCAATGTTTATGCATCATGATCAGATAAGCATTAACTATTTCACTCCGGCATGCCGCTCACTGCAACTCTCAAATGCGTGCACGATTGGCCGGAATTTCAAATTCGACGTAATTTTTTCAAATTGCTTTAAAAATAAAAATACAGACCCAAATTGGTAAGTAGTTGAAACAAAGGGCTATCTAACATCATTTCTTAGCAGAGAGGGTAACCCTGGTGCACTACAATAATCATATGCTATCATAAAGAGAGGTGTCTGTGAGCCGCTCTGAGCGGCTTGCCGTCCTAATAGGACAGATTGTTAAAATTTCATTCCGGAATGAAAGAGTTAACCTCCTTTAGGTTATACCCCCAAAAGAAATCAATCTGAAAAGGCTCATAGATGGTTACACTACCAGTCTGTCAAATTGTCAAATGGGAAAACAGGAGAGGTATTATTGCGTGTGGGTTTGGATGGTTTCATTTCTGAAACAAATACCACATTATAATTTAATGGATGTTTTTGGCATGGTTGTTTTAAATGTTTTGGCCATACTATAAAGAACCCCATCACAGAAAAAACAACGGGTGATATGTTCCAAGAAACTAAAGATAGAAAGAAAAACTTTGTTAAGGGATCGATAATTGAAATCTGAGAGCATGAATACGATGAATTGTAGAAAGCAGATGAGGTGGCTAAACGAATTTGTTCTTAAACAAATAGATCTCCTCCATTGAACCACACAAGGCATTTTTTGGCAGCCGCACAAACGCTATCAAGATATCTCACGATTGTCAAGAGGGGGAACAGATAGCTTATTCCAATGTGGTTTTGTTGTACCCTTTTATAAACAAAAACATACCATATTGGCAAACCTATTTAATTATCAGGAACAATTTAAACCCATAAATTAATATTTTTAACTTGTTCAATGCAAAGTGCTCCCCCATCAAAATGTATATTTTCACATCCTGCCCATCAAATCAAACAATAGGTTGTTTCCGCTTTGTGCAGCATGTGCTAAAAAGGGACAAACCTCTCATTGGACACACTCTGAAACAAAACATGCCTTAGGCTGCGATCACATAGAACTATACTATTCGGGTATACAGTGCACGATTTCAACTCGGCATGCGTATAGATTCAATCGAACACATGTATTTGATGCTACCGGGTCACATAAGAGGGCACTATTCAAAAAAACGTATAACTCGCCGAGCCTGTGCAAAATATATATAGCTATTGAATAAGCGCATAGCGTATACCGTATACTTCTATGTGATCGCAGCCTTAGAGGGTGTATGGGTAACTCCTGAACTAAATGAAAGCATTAGAGTTAGGATACAAATTGGTAGAAGTGTCTGAAGAATGGAATTTAAAAAAACCCATCAACATATGATAAGGAAAACATTCTGAAGGTCTATTTTCAGAGTATAAAACACCTTCCTCAAAATCAAGCTCGAATGTTTTGGGTGGCCTGAGCGTGTCAATACTCAAGAGGAGAAAGATTAATATATGGAAGACTATTTCAATGAGAAGGCATTTGTCTTGACCCAGCCAAAATAGAGTATAATGTCGGACTCAGGAAAGTAGCAAAGTTGTGCCTCAACACTCTCTGGGGTTGGTTTGGAATGGGCCCAAATCCACCCAAAACTGAGTATATCGCGGGACCTGCTAAACTGTTTCAGCTCTTAGAAAGTGACAAAGTTGAAATGCACAATGTTCACTTTTATGGGGATCAATTTGCTGAAATAACTTATCAACTCAATGACAATTTCATTGAAGTAAACCCAACTAATGTCATTATTGCATCTTTCACAATGGGTTGGGGAAGATTGAAATTATACTCTATCTTAGAAAGGTGACAAGAGAGTATATTATATCACGATACCGATTTGTGCATCTCTATTGAAAGGGAGGAGGAATGGTCACCACCGCTCGGGACTTATCTCTGCAATCTTACGAGTCAACAAAATTGGACCAGAAGATGTAAGATGTAAGTTGTCAATTATGACACCTAAGTAAACATGATAAAGGGAGAGGTTGGTCCCAAAATAGTCACGGTTAAATGAGCCACATAAAGTAGTCAGAAATACTAAGACTAAAGAAATTATGACAAGACTTGGAAAAAAGATTATCGGGTAACGTGTAACAAGAGGGTTTGTTTAGATGATTTTACAACAGTTCCTTAAGGATGCAAACACAGGATCGATAAATGAATCCATTATTTCCTTCCTTAAGTATTCAATTGATCAGCATGAAACAAGAGAAATTTCACAATATATTTATTGTTTTTTTCATTCATCCTCTTTAAAAGAACTTCTTACACTATTCAGTATTACAATTTCCAGCAGGTATACAATGAGAAGTTCAAATGCGAAACAACCATCACATGACCATTAAAAACATCATATCTCAAATTTCCAGACCCCTGGCTTCAGTTACGCCAAGTTCCTCGAGGCATACGTCGTATGAGCTACATATGAGTGGTTGGACTCAGACGAAAGAAGATTTCCACAGCAAACTGAAAAATGAGGATATCTCAGATGATAATTACAATTACTGTATTGAAATCTGGAGAGAAAAAGGCATGACAACCATGCGTGATTACATCGTATGGTATCACAACTTAGATGTAGAACATTTCATTATAGCAATAAAGAAGATGGAAAACTTCTACAAAGAAATGGAAATAGATGCATTTAAGGATGGTATTTCGGTCCCAAGACTGACGATGAAATATTCATTTTTGTAAAGAGGATTTGTCCTTAACAACTACCAGTGGATGGATTTTGTAGAGGGACCAACAAGGTCTTCAAAATAATGGGTGTTGGTACCATGGCTATCCGTATGAATATAACCACATCATGAAAAAAATGAAATGAAGGTGAGTTATTCAAGAACAATGAAAAAAAAATACATAGAAGCAGGGTTTGAATTGGTAGAAATATGGGAGTGTGAATTTAGACAACTTAAACAATCTAACAAACATCTCCAGCAGTTCCTAAGATCTCTCCAGCCACCACTTTATCATAAAACAACACTTATAATCTACAGACAACATCTTCCAAGCTGCACTTGTTACGATAAGATGTTTGGATTAAGGTTTCTGTCGAGACTGTTTTTCCATGTCGACATGTCGCAATGATTTGTTGTCGACGTCGACATAAAGTTGATATCAAAGAGCTGGTGTTTGCGGGAAAACAAAACTTGTTTGAATAAGCTTAATGACCAGTTTTAGACGCAGACTTATATTTATGATATAGTAATGAACTAGTTCTTTCTGCATACGACAATATGGATGATATAAAATTGATATTTTGTAACTTTTTTGTTGTGAACCATCACGGTTGTAAATGAGGAGCAACTAATAAGCATTAAATTATTCATGCAACACTTTAATCCTTAACTGCTATTAAACAGTCATGATAAATTGATAATTAAATGTAAGTTATTATAAAATTTTACTTGCCCAGTTTTGTTGACAAATGAGATTTCATGTCGACATGTCGAGATATGCTTTATGTCAACATTCATGTCGACATAAAGCCTGTTGACAGAAACCTTAGTTTGGATGCATTGAATGCGACATTAAGAGTCCCATCTCATTTACATGATTACTTCTCCGAAATGACGCCCATCTTCAAGAATACATCTATCTCCCGTCAGGACATGCATCCTACCAAGCGACAATTTGCCGAAGATATAACTTCTAAGCAAAACCAACCAAAAAGTGTGATAGGAAGCATGCGTAGAGAGAAGTTATTGGGTCTCAACAGTCTCTGCTTTAATGATACTTTTTTGCCTCTACTTTCTTTTGTTTTTTGTTTTTTCCTTTATAATAGGAAGATAAAGTACAGATAATTGGAGAGGTTCTTGATCTTAGAATAGAAAGAGAGGATGACGGTCATTTTCCAGTAAGTAGATATGTAGTACAATATAGAAAGCTCATGTGGTCTAGCGATATTATAGTTTAGGTATTGTTTTAATTTTATCTGTTTGCTATTAGTTTCACAAGTCTACGTTTATCAGAGTTATGGCAATTTTAAAACACTATACCAGTCGAAAGGTTTAAATTATATTCGAAAATAAAACTCAAATTACTTTTATATCTTTAAACTGGAATTCATTTAAATTCTTGCAAAAATAAAATTAAGCAAATGAATAATAATAAAATGCTACATTATTTACTAATGGCTAAATCATTTTATTACAGTATGAAATGGTTTGACAAAGTTAAGATTGGTAAGACAGCAAATGATGATAATAAGGCATTTCCAATTCTTCATCAAGAAATTAAAGGTACTATGCCACCAAAAAGATTTCCATCCTCAAAAACAATTACAACCAAGCTATAAGGAAGGCTGCACTGCATGGCCAACTTGTCGCCACCATCACCAGAACCTGTGGAAGGGGTATCAGCAGTCGTTATCCGTACCAAAGCAAGGGTGATGGCGAAAGATCGGGGCATCACTGACTTTACTGGTGGACCAACTTGGTGCCATCGCTTCATGAAACGAAAAGGGCTGTCAGTTCGTCAGCGGACCACTGTCGGGCAACGTCTGTCAGATGACTGGGAAGACTTGATGACCGAATTCAATGACTTTACGGATAGGTATTTATTATTTCTGTTAGCCAATTTTGTTTTAATTCTGAATATTTGGAATTGTTAAGCTGAAACTGAAAAAAAAAAATGTGAATCAAATTGCACAAAATGCTTGGATATATGCATGATGTCATGGACATGGACAAAAGTTCCGATGACTTTCGATGTGCTGATGTCAAGGACGGTTACTGAGACAGGAAGCACCACAGTCCATATAACCACGACTGGTCATGAGAAGACGAGCTTCACCGTGTTGTTGGTATGTACGGCGAGTGGCAAGAAATTGAAGCAGATGGTTATATTTAAGCGAAAGACAATGCCAAAGGAGAAATTGCCATCAGGCGTGGTGGTCCAGAGTAATGAGAAAGGTATACAAAGTTACCCATTATGTTTGAGGTGTTAATTAGGACTTTGGGTCAAGGCCTAAGGTTTGGGGTGTGAATTAGGGGGAGGGACAGTTGAAAAATGAAGATTGGGAGAAACGATATGCACTTGGAAATGAAAAATTTGGCCAATTCAAAGACAGAAAGAACATTCGTGTTAGTTAGTTTTACAAGGGCAAAGACGATGTATCAACTCGTCCCACCTAAAAAAGTGTAGCCCTAACACAGAGTGAATGGAACAATTTGAAAAACCAGGTTGATAATGTTGACAGACTTTTGAAATAACAAAGTTTTATTCCTGAGAACTGTAAAAAGACTGTGACCACCTTAAGTGACACTTATAATCCTGATAATTGGAAAACACACTTTTTTGGATTAAGCACAGTTTGGATATCTGTGTATTCTTATTGTATTTCTTCAAAGCTACCCACTGAGAGGAAACCTTGAGACCAAGACTGTGTTTATATTTACATGTCATATGTGATTAGCTACAGTCAGTTTTGCATGGTGGTTTTGTTACAAGTTTAACTGTTAAACTTTCTTGGCCTTTACAGATCTTACTGATCCCCTCATTAGATCTCTGGATCTGAACGTGATACGTTTGTTCTCTGGAACTATTTCGCTATTTTTCAACGTTGTATCTAATAACGCTACACTACAACATTTATCATGGCTTTCACCCTGAATGATTGTTTTCAGCTTGGTGGTTTGGATTTCATTGTTAAACCGACGGAATTTATTGAAGATGAGCACTTTGTGAAAGGAAAATATAATGAACCAGGTTTCAAATACAGGCTACCGTTATCGGTTCCTCATTATACTTTAACAAGTTTGACCAAAGCCACGGTTAGTAATGGGGACATCTACAAGAGGCTTAAGAAAGAACTTTGGAGAAACCAGAGTAGGTTGATTTTTTTTCCTTATCTGTGTGTTGCTATTATTTCATACAATAGTTGGTGTAAAATATTTTCATGTTGAAGTGTATTATTACTCAAGGGGGAATGGAGCAATTGCTATACATTGTCCAAGTTTGATCCATGTAGGGTTAACGGGTCTGGAGAAATAAACTGACAAACAACATGCATATATACATACACACGTCTCATAAATTATCGTATAATTTTTCTGATCCACAGGTGAACAAAGTTGGAACTCCAAGTGCCTTGCAACTAGCATGACTTGTGAAGAAAATAACTCGACCAAAGCAGCACTCGAAATAAACAATGGACAAAAGACCAAAACCACAAACCAGCGACCAGCATCTACCAGTCAGCCAACATCTGTTGTGGCAACTACCAATCACTGATGTTAAAATGTAGGAGTAGCCTGAAGCTCAAG
>JXSR01S048984.1:0-10533 GCA_000969725.1 Ophiothrix spiculata
AAGTTCAAAAATAGTACATTTATAGTACTTTTTAAATGTTGAAATATTTCTAAGTTCAAAAATAGTACATTTTAAGTACAATTTTTAATGTAGAAATATTTCTAAGTTCAAATATAGTACATTTTAAGTACATTTCTCAAATGATAAAAATCTAAGTTAAAAAAAAGTACAAATTTAGTACATTTCTAGTACAGATCATTATGAAAATAGTACTTTTCGAGTACATCAAAACTGTACTAGAAAAGTACTTTTTCTGATATAAGTACATTTTTAGTACAATTATAGTACATTTTGAGTACACCTCAACTGTACTCAAATTTTACTAGGGGTTGTATAACATTATAGAGTGCTTGTATCATTTAGTACAGCTTTTGGTTATTCAGCTTATTAAAATGAATTGATCTACTTTGAGAGAAAGGTTAATTTATCCTGGGTTAAAATTTAGGATCTTTTGCTCGAATGGTTAGACTAGAGTTTTTGAACCAAAAAAAGTCTGAAATGTCATTTACTCTTACTAACCTCTTGTAGACAACGTACACAACCGTAATAGACACAGCAACAACAATAACTAAACAACCAATAATAACGCCTGATATCGCTCCTGTTGTACAATGAAAGAAATTAAGAAAATCAGTGCTGGTGACGTAAGAGTGGGATTTTTCTCTCCAATGTTTTTAGGTTCAGTCACACTCTAAGGGGCGCACCATTTGATTTCCAGGTGGAGCAGGAAGTTTTTAGAAGAAAAAAATCCCCCTCCATAGGCAGAAGAAAAAAATTCACCCCTGAACATGGAATAAGGGGAAAAACAGTAATTTCCAAGAGAGAAAAAATCGCCCCCGAATGGCGCGCGAAAAAAAAATCACCCCCGAACCCAACTTCCTGCTCCCCCCTTGGAAATCTAATGGTGCGCCCCTAACGTATTAGAAGCTCTATACGTTGATGTGTGAGTGACCACGTATTGCTTGTTGACATAATAACGATATGCAACTACATGGTAGGGTACTAACCTTTTAAAGACTTTACTATACACGTCTCAGTAAAATGAGCCTATTGTTCAATATACTTAAAATGAATCTGGATGTGACAAATGGGGGCTCGTCCGGGAATAGAATAGTTCCGATAATAAACAACAAATATAGGATTAATTGGTGTGAACATTGATTAATAATCAGGCCAGTTGATAATGCTATCTATTTTTACGTAATATACCTACATAGTATATCGCTGGCCCAAAACAAATTATTATACCGATTGGTTTAATTTGAGCCAGTCAATATTTTTAACTCGCAAACAAAGTCAGTATATAAAACAAATATTGACCGCTCTTTCATTCTTGCAATAGTGAAAACTATTTCCCGTCAGTGATCTTAAAACTATCATACTATTTCCCTCGACCTTCCGTCTCGGGAAATAGTATGTAGTCCCAAAATCACTTCAGGGCAATCGTTTTTACTATAGCCATCATGAGCAATCAATATTTTTCATCATAAGTTGATATATTTTCTTTGAACAACCAATATTCTAGCTTTGCAAACCTTGCTTATTAACATAAGTTTTGGCATTAATTCAGGAAATGATTGTTGTTCAACACGACAATGACAATGCTCATCATACAATATCGACATATTCGTCAAAAGAACAAGAATTACATAAGCAGCTACCGTATCAATTGTTGGATCGCTAAAACATGTAAAATAAACGCATAGAGCATGTTCAAGTATATTGTCAGTTTAAACCACCATTTTGTAAACCATAAACGTGATTTGAGACGACTATTCCAGGAGGAGGCGGATATGCCTCATTACTACCAGATATTATCGGATATCCATCCGCGATATCGCCTAAATTATATCAATACATATAGCAATTCTTTTTTTCGATTAACCTGAATAACTTTGCAACGACTGGAGTCCATTATATGTTATCAGGATGTTTATGGTGGATGGTTACATCATGATAATGGGACGAAATTTTACCTATTGTTTTAGATGATGTGCGCTCATTGAACATTACCCTTGTATCTGCTTCAATTGTATTTGATGTCGGTGCTGATTGGACAGAAAAGAAAACATGATTACAACTCCACATGTAAGATAAATAAGCAAACGTTAAACATGTTAAACAAGTTAAAAACACATATTAACCTATAGAGATGAGTTGACATATAGGACGTCATGCCCGGCAGTGTGCGCGGTCATATCCATTGTTTCTTGCCCGGTACTATGCGTGCGCAGAAGGTTTTATTTAAAGGCACATGCTTTCAAAATTCACGCCAAATCAAGTAGGGCTATTGAAATGTGCAGGCTCATTCTCCGATAAAGGTGCAATTTTGGTTAGAGAAATATTGAAATTTCGACTACTAATAACTCATGAAAAACATACAAAAGCATAAACTCTTATGGTTTCTGAAGAAGAAAAAGTGCATGGGAGATGTTTAAAAATACTTTAACCATTGTATTCCCTATTCTTAAAGTATATGTTTGCATCTTTTCTTTAATATTCATTTTTGAGATGTGTTTTCTTACAAATTTGATTTTTTACACTAAATTAGGAGCTCTACACATTATTACACTGTGGTGAAGTATTTTCGCTCATAGTGTACCGCGTTTTGCGAGAAGGCAGCAGAATGTACATTACGTATCTGTTTCGACGTACCGTCACATAGGGTTTTTTATGTTAATATCCTTGTAAATTGTTACTGTAAATGTATAATTCTATATAAAATATATGTTATACAACACTCAAGTTTGCTTGATAAACCTAATGCGGAATCATCCACCATTTGTAATAGGCTTAACAACGTTAAACAAAAAAAACTAAAACGGCAAGGTTGCACACTTTATCTGCAGCAATCATTGTTCCCTCATGCATATCTGTGGACTAGCTCCTTACCCGTGTTTATTATAGACAATAGTGTCAACCCATCTCTATTTGGTATTGTCAACGTATAAGAATTTCGAGAAAGACGAAAATGATTAATCCATTTCACTTAAGTGGCTTTAATCATAAATCTAAAGAGGAGCTATCAAAAAGTCCATACAGATATATTTATACTAGAACAAAGACCAAACATCATTAGATAGATAATTGTAAGATTTATGTAATACCTTAACCTGGAGGAAGAAATCTTAAAACAACCTTAATAGGACAATGGCAAAACCTGCGATTAAGGGCTCTGTCACACATCACGAAACGTACGAACAACGAACTAATAATGTACACTGGTTTGGTCATTGAAATACATGTAATCGATTACCAAACCAATGTACGTTATTAGTACGTTATTTGCACGGTACGGTGATGTGTGACATGGCCTTAATGGAAATGTAGCATATTTCTTAAGGACTTCACTCTTAACATCAACCTGAATTGTTTTCAATGTGTTACTTCGGTGCCATTTTCAGAAACCCGTGTCTATCATACCATGTTTATGAACACACTAGTATCAGACTGACGATTGTTACCCAATTACTACAACAGTGACAAATCTCAAGATATTGACTTACGGATATTGGTAGCGGACACCAGTGAAACCGGAATTGCAGTGGGTATAAGAGCTTCCGTTGGGCTAGGTTCCTGTGTTATGGTGGAAGCACTCTCTGAAATAATAAAATAGGATTTTTGGCTGTTAGTGATAAGATGTGCTGTAAGAAGGGACTATATCAGATATTCTAAATCCCGGTTGTTTTACTTGATGAGCGGGCAGATGACACCGGATGTGCCATTTTTATTACGTACAGCTTGTCGATAGGATAAAACTAACCTTTCGAATATGCTTTGAGCTATATAGTATACCAACAATGACATAATATAACAGCTTTTAATTAAAATGATCCGTTAAAAAAAAACTTACGTACTTGTACACTCTCCTCCCGTTTTAGTTTGGATCCAACCCGAGCAACATTTATACGCAATCATTGGTACAGTTTCTGTGTCCATACGGTATTTAACGCGAGAGGCTTGTCTGGGTGTGAAAGAAATTGAAGAAAACTTGAAGTAAATAAAAATTACAGCTTTAGAATTCAGGTGTTTCAGAACTTAGATAACTAGTATTGCATAAAGATTAATTGTCCTAAGATTGTTCTTAAATTGGGCTGTAGATGTGTTACAATAATATTTATATGATCAGCTAAATTGTCCAACAGGAGTGTTCCCGGGACGTGGTGCACAAACCACAAAGAAAAAAGACACGAACAAACAATAGAAAAGTTTGTTGCCGAAGAAAACAAGGAGGCGCTTTCTGAGGGGAGGGGGCTCGTGGTCCAGACCTTTTGTATCATGAATCCTACGCTCTAATAACTAGTACCCCCTCCCTTAGGCTCCCTAAAACGCCATCTTCCCACAAATGTGATAACTCACTCCGAAAAGGGGGACTTTGCGACATAACACTTTTAAAGAAACTGGTGAAAAAAAGTAACAAAATATTAAGAAAATAATAAGAATTTCCGGTAAATTGTTTTTGTAAAATTGGATCGCCTTGATCAATTTCCACAAGTAAGGTGTCATTTTAAAGCTTAGAAAATGTTGTAGCTGATGTATAATGAAAAAAATCAAAATTGGTATCATTTGCAAAGTCCCCCCTTTCGGGTGGAGCCATCACAAATGTTTAGAGCGTGGCTCACAGAACAATAACATGCAACATGGCCATAAATGCTCTGTCACACATCACCGTATAGAGACCAAACGTAGGAATAACATACAGTAATACTGTACGTGTGCCAAACGGACCACCACAGTATGGATAACGATTTGAATGTATACATAAAGGCGGTGTCACACATCACCGTACCGTACGAATAACGTACTAATAACGAACTTGTTTGGTAATCGATATTACATGTATTTCAATGACAAATCCAGTGTACGTTATTAGTACGTTATTCGTACGTTTTGTGATGTGTGACACCGCCTTAAGGCTCTGTCACACATCACCGTACCGTGCGAATAACGTACTAATAACGTACACTGTTTGGTAATCGATATACATGTATTTCAATGACCAAACCAGTGTACGTTATTAGTTCGTTATTTGTACGTTTCGTGATGTGTGACAGAGCCTTTAAAGGCTGTGTCACACATCACCGTACCGTGCGAATAACGTACTAATAACGTACACTGTTTGGTAATCGATATACATGTATTTCAATGACCAAACCAGTGTACGTTATTAGTTCGTTATTCGTACGTTTCGTGATGTGTGACAGAGCCATTAGGAACAAACCGTATGGATAACGTATTGAACGTACTTCTAACGAACACATGACAAACAACAAATTTATAAACCAAAAAAATATATAGTGGGATGGAGTACGTGAAGTACGTTTTGATGTACTAATTAGGTTGCGCGAACTGTCGTCGGTCAAACCGAACGGAAAATTGGACAATGCCATTCAAAATGTGAATCCATGCATTGAATGTCTCGTAAGCCATAACCCCGGGCCATAACGCGTATACAGCAGTGTTTCCACTGTTTAATATTGCAATGAACGATTAGATCATTCAATTCATTCATGTATATTTCACATTTGAATGAAACTTGTGTCATTCAAACTTTACAGGCATCTAAATTAATGTTCACTAATAATCTACAATGACTTTTTCCATTCAATGTTGCATATTTGCACAGATATTTAGCGATCAATTTGGAGCTTTTTCATACGTGAATTGAACTCCCCTGATTGACATCAGCTTGCGCAAGGGGTAAACGATGAAATTGAACCGTTTACACGTACACACCTGTTGGAATTTATGAAGAAATACGATGAAAACCCCGCATTTGAACGATTGTATTCGTATGAAATGGAAAAACATACGGTTCAAATAATTGGTTACATAGAACCTTGCAGTGTTTCTATCCTAAAGCACTGTAAAATAATTAGTTACGTTGCCCTCTATTGACAACTGTCGAAATGCAATATTGAATTAAAGTTTTCTCTAGCTTTAAGGTCACTTCAGAGTAGCTGTCGCATTGTAGTTGGTAGTATATTCCTCAAGTAGCACCCCCACTATGCAAACCCCTTAGAATGTCTCTCTATTACACTTCTTTACCTTGTTTATTCATAATCATTGATTTATCAACTTATTTTTCACGCAATGAACAAAAGAATCGTAATCTACGTTTGCATATACCGTAATTCAGTACCGTATATTGATACGTTAAATTCCGGGGTTAAATTTTAGCGCTCTCGTTCTCGTATACGAAAACGCGAACGGATTTTGTGCAAACTGTCTACTATGCTGTCAAGAAACTCTTTCACTGAACATGCTGAAGGCCTAAAGAAAACGTGCAAGGCATTACTTGTATTTTGTACACCGACTCCACCAGAAAAAGCCACAGCTCACTGTATACTTTTCTCTCGAGGTTGAGGAATAGGAAACTCTCCGAGATTGCGTTTTTGAAACTGTAAAGGTACACGTCCGGCTGAAAATCAGAAAAAAAAAATTATAAACACAAAGTAAACATGAACTTAATATTCAAAATTAAAATGTTAAATTTACCTTTACATTTTTCATTATAATTATTGCATACCAAAGCGTATAATAATTTTTACTAGAACAAAGAAACTACATCAAACAAATCATGTATTTGCGCACTTTTCGTGAATTGCAACAAAAAAATAATAATTTTCAGTCAAAATTGTTCAATTTGAACAAAAATATGTCTTGAATTTCTACCAACCCCCTGCAGGACCTGCCCCAAACAAAAACAAAACAGAAAATAAATTCCATGAATTGAAATTGGATATATAAAAATATTGATCAAGGTGTTTGTCGATGTCGAACTTTATGAAGAACATGCAAAAATATATATTATTGGTATTTTATGTATACTACAGACGCATTCACCATTTTGACGATATTTCAGAAAGTATGTACATACCAAAAATACATTATAGATACCCATGCAGTTGTTTATGAGATCAAAAGTAGCACATTGTGATAAATTAACTGTTGTTAGTGAAACATCATCGAGGTTCAGTATTGTCTCTATCGGTAGAACTACGCCATTCTTGAAAAAAAAATGAATGGAGTAGGCCTAGTGCCCTTGAATTTGAAAATTTTGTTGAAAAGACACAATCCTGCACCTCTGAAACATATGCATCCCGGAATATTATATTTACTCACATGTCTTCTTTTGATCCATATACTGCCATTTCCAAGCATAAAAACGTAAATAACAGCGTCAAAATGAGTTCGTTATTCCAAAAGAACGTTGGAGCGGCCATTTGTCAGCTCTGTCGAATATAGTAACAAAAATCCTTTACAGTCAACCCGTATTTTTTAAATTTCTTAAGCTTCAGAAAAAAGTGTAACCAGGAAAAGAAGCACACAGTTACTTCCTTAATTCTGTCACGTGCTATCATCAATGTAAAGTAACAATTCCGGCTATACGGTATTAATGTAGATTTTCCCCTAATTTCACAAATTGTAATAATGGTGAGACTCAATCTACGTCAAGTTTTGATTTTTCCTCCGTCAAATCATTTCAAAGTGAAGTCAATTTTACATTGCTATAGATTTTTGTTTGCAAAATAAGCGTTCACAACAAGTTTAGCAAATGTGTTAAGTTGGTTTTAAAACAAGCAACAGAACGGCAACAGAAGTATAAACGCTACCAAAGGTGGACCGGCCAATGTAAATTCAATTCTGACAATTAAGTTCCGCAAAATGTTATTTTCACACTTAGTTCAACCAAGTTCATGGGTAATTGTGAGTGAAAATATAGTTAACCTAATGACGTATACGAACATATACTGAGTGCATTTGTTTACCTAGACTTACTTGTCAGTCACTTCCGTTAATATCTCATAATGCTTCAGTCGCATACTAAAATTTAGTATAGATATAGGAGTCGGTCGAGCAAGTCCGAGTAAATATTCCCTGTAAGCTAAATTGCCCAAAACGTTACCTTTTCCAAAACGCCTGAACGTTGTGAGCGAGCTCGGGTAATATTCGACGAACTTTTAACCATTTTACCACTCTGGTGCTGAGTGGCTGGTGCGAAGGAGATCTCACAAATTCCGACGAATTCTCTGAAATCATGCACTCAAACAATTAACATTACAAACTCGACTGAGAACTTTTCTATGTACGTGATCTAAGCATTATCTTTGAGATGTATAATTGCTGTGAACTCGTAAAACTCTCATTTGAGTTTGTCTGCTGCGGCGTGCCAGCACGGCCGGAGTCCGGTCGCCTACTCTTTCTATATATACCACTTAAGTCTAAAACTTGTGTAAGGCCGAACCATAGTTGGCCTCCAAACAAAATTTTCCCTACCAAACATTTGATCGTGACGTCACCAAACATTTGCCATCGAATTTAAAGTATGAACGGGTAACAAACATTTGGTCCAATGTATTTGGCAATTCAATAACATGTGCAATCTAGCGCGAAATTTTATTTGGTCTCAACTCGGTGTTGAAGTTATTTTGTTTAGAGTCATTCGTCATTTTCATGTCACAACCAAATGTTTGGTAGGGAAAATTTTGTTTGGAGGCCGACTATGGTTTCACCCAAATTCACCCAAATATTTGATAAAACATAACGTTTGTTGCACACTACCGATTGAAATGAAACAAACGGTATCTGAAAGTTCAATTCATTGGCTATAAAATGCAACCTTTATATACTTTCTGACCACCCGTTATACTTAAGAAAATTACACGCGAAGATTGTAAGGTTTTTTATGGGACACACTGTATGTGAACTAATTACTATCAAACATTATATACTCGTGCTTGCTGTCTCTTCAACTTTTAACTTTCTGTGTCTTTACAAGGAAGTAATACTTCAACATTATCATATTGTCATGATTGTGGTTTCAACAATGTCAACATACTTTACATTAGGTGGTATATGTCCGGTGTGCGCAGGTATACCAAAATTATACAAAATTAATAAACAAATCAATCAATCATTCAATTAATATTAAATAGATTGATTGATTAATCAAATTAATTAATTTAATTAACTCATTAACTTGCTTATCAATTAATCAATTAAATTAATTTGACTACTACAAAGAATGAATTAAAATAAATGCATTTGCTAATAAATTAGCAAATTGTTCTTTTAGAAATCGAAAATTTTCTATTTAATTTGGAAAACAAATAGATTTAAAACGACTGAATATACGTAGTCATTGTAATTTACGTTTGTTATTGATATCAGGAAAAAAGGTTCTAATGTTTGAATAATTGACCAATTGACCTCAACTCAACTGGTGGATAAGAGTTCAAAATAGAAATGTTGTTTGGAACCTAAAATGCACTGTCATTCACGTTCATGACAAAATCCACAATATCTAATCTGTTTAACATTCATCATGTAAACGTTTAGCACAAATATCAGTCAGTGCTTAGATTCTATGCAAATGAGCTTAGGACAAAGAAAAAAATAGTCTGTCTCAGCTTCCCGCGCGCATACACTGTAAAAATGGTGTCTTGGCAATAGACACGTTTTTTTGTCACAATTTTCAGACGTGTCTATTTATAGATACAATGTCGTGTCTTTTTGCAAGACATGTTCAAAGGTAATGTCTCTGTGTAAGACACTCATACACAAATCACGTCTACACGCAAGACACTCCAGTTACGTAAGACATGTCTGTTGTCACCAGTGGGGAGACATGACTTGGTGAAAGACATGTCTTTGATGTCTTAAAATTCATTTTATTGCTTCTATTCTCTTTTATTCATATTGTTTAAGACATGTCTTTTTCCAAGACATATCTTAACAAGACACCCAAGACACCATTTTTACAGTGTAGCTTTTAAAAATCCAAATTTAGCGCATTTCTTTTTTTTTTTAAGGTTTTTGAGAGATTTTCACTTTTTTTCATCTGTTTTTCCTACTAATGGCAAAAAAAAGTTAAATAAACGGCCGCAAAGCGGCCCCTTATTTACAAAAAAAAACCGCATAGCGCTTAGAGTTTTGACCTTAAGTAAGCTGAGACAGTTCTTTTTTTTTTGGGGGGGGGGCCTTATAATCAGCAATTTAATGTTTCGTTCTAACGATCGATATTACAAAAACTTGGTTGCGAGACCTGCTGATAAGGCTATTATCTGAAAAGGGACAGCAAATGTAAATTGTGAACGTGGGTATGGAAATTTTGAGTTTTTCCTAATAAAATGTAAGTGATTATTTCTCCTATTGAGTAAAATAATACATTTTATGACATTTTGAGTCTTTTGAGGCATGCAAATTTGAACCCTACATCATTTTTGTTTTAGAAGCTGATAAGTCTTTTTAATGATTGATTATGTTTGACAACACATTTAAACTTGTTCAACGAGTGACTGCCAGTTCACACGCTGCAATACAGCTCGCTTCCCTGGCTCGCTACGATCAGTTTTAAAGCAAATCCTCCCGGGGGGGGGGTACTTAGTACAAAAGTGATTACGGGGATGTGCCGCAAACTTGGGTAGCAAAATCAGGCTGTCTGGTATTCCAATGGGTCCTTTTTCTTTGCAAAATGTGGTATTTTGATGGGTCTTTTTCCAAAATTTTCTAAAATTTGCGCCAAAATGG
>JXSR01S048984.1:10713-24282 GCA_000969725.1 Ophiothrix spiculata
CCCCCCCCCAAATCCTGGGTATTTCGGTGAATATTATAACGGG
This sequence comes from Ophiothrix spiculata, assembly GCA_000969725.1. Classification (NCBI taxonomy): domain Eukaryota; kingdom Metazoa; phylum Echinodermata; class Ophiuroidea; order Amphilepidida; family Ophiotrichidae; genus Ophiothrix; species Ophiothrix spiculata. Next base: position 10,757 of record JXSR01S048984.1, read on the forward strand.
GCATTGATTGAATAAGAAGTTGTAACTTGTAATTATGATTTCTTAATCTGATTTATACAATTTTCAAGAATTATCTCAGTTACGAACAGTGTTTAGTCCGTCTAATAAACTAAACGAACAGCGAGGGCGTCGCTCGACAGCCATTGTCCTTCTAGAGGTCTGTTCAGAGGTCAGAAAAGGTCATTCATCCTCACAACATCACAGGATTTCTTCTGTTGAGGACATGTGATACATGTCGAAATATCAAAAAGGTATGTTTCTGGTGCTGTAAGCCTGTTTAAACCTCTCAGTATGTTTATCTACCAGCACGTATGAATTTTCATTCGAGTGTTCGTGTGAAGTTTGTGACCATAGTCTTATCTGAAGTTTATGTGTTTATGAACTTGAACAGTGGTGATATTCATCTTATTCAGTTTCAGTCGCCTTGGTAATATTAGCTATGACTAATGAAACAGAAAAGACTTCATATGTATTGTCTGTGCATACAAACAATATCCATTATTTGAACCAAAAGAGTGGCATGAACTTCAAAGAAAAATTAAGCATGCAAAAGACTCAAATCAATTCGGGTACTACTTAAATGTTTAGTATTTAGCATTAGTCATTTTGGTGTCAAATTGAGTTTAAACCAAATTGTTTCAATATAGAAAATAGTGATGCTCTTTTTGAATCCTTTTGTACATTTTTTAAATTCTCGATTGTGTTCAATTTATTTGTCTCCAAAATAACTATTGCATCTTTTCTTTCTTCAGTATAAAAATAAAAAAGGTGTTTTGTTTTATTTTGAACACCTTTGAAACACATGACGCCTTAGACCAGAACGTGTCTTGCATCTTGATTAAGATTCATCAGGATCGTTCATAAAAGTCATTTAGTTTGTTAAAATTCTCAAAATACGAATCCAATATAAATGGTACTCACTCAGAAAATTTTCAACTCCTTTCAGGAGCCTTGGTCGCTCTGGTCTGAGGTGTTTCTAGGAGCTGGTAACACCAGTAATTGGTCTTGAATGCTTCTGATGTGTTCAAATTTTAAAGTACCTACCTCGTGTTCAAAAGTGTTACACTTTTAAAACACCAGACACGTGTCCAACTTGTCACAGAATAGAGGAATACGTAACATTTGTGAACACTAATTTCGAAAGAACGCATGTGTTCATTTGAAATTAGTGTCAAAATGTCAAGTTTGAACATTAGTGTAAAAAATTGAACGCATGAAAAGATACGTGACCCTCGTATTCACGCAGGTGTTCAGGCGTCCCAGGTGTTCAAAAGTTAATATTTTGAATGCATACGTTCAAAATTGAACACTGAGTCATGACGTTTGATGTGTTCAAATTCAAAACACGTTTCAGGAGTTAAAAAGTGTAAAAAATGTCAAATATTTGTCATACTACAAATTAATAGGAAACATATGAGCAATGTTGAATTTTCTGAAACTTTGAAGTTGGAAATTTCTTATATTATTAACAGCATGCATTGAGAATGTACCGTACTCCGAGTGTCAAAATATGTCATTAAAACCTGGAAGAACACTGACATCTGGTGTTCAGCAAAACTTGCAGTGATAATCTGCTTGTTGAAGTCAAGTTAGATTGCATTTCGGGATATGCAAAAGTTAAAAAATATATTTATATTTTGGGCGATTTTAATATTGACCTTCACAATGATGCAGGATGCATTCAAAGTACCTATATAGTCTGTATGTTGAAGTCAAAACTGCATTCCGGAATATGCGAAAGCCAATATATCTCGCTTTTTTTTTATATTATTGGCGATTTTAATAATGATCTTCGAGATGATGCAGGGTGCATTCAGAGTACCTGTATAGTCTGTACATGTATGTTGAAAGTAAAATCAGATTACCTTCAAGTAAATGCCAAGTTGTTTATTTTGAGGACACCTGATGAATAAAGTGTTTCTTTACAACTGCAAGGACTTTCAGATATCCATCCAGTTGGCACCATCACATTATTTACATTGCGCTATTTTTAGTCATTCAATTGATCGAGAGAGAGAAAGGCATAACTTGCTTGATTGTGTTATAATTTTATTTCGGTATATTTATCATTCTCAGGATAGTATTTCTTCCGTGGGTCTTTCCACTAGTTGGGGTTTTTTCATTTTCCTAAAACTTTTCAAAGAAACTACAAGCTTTCTACAGGCACATGTGTCCAAACATCATCTGGATTAAAATGGTTGTATTTTTGCTGAGCCTCTACTTATTAGAGTCATAAATAGGGTTCTTTTCCCATTCTGTAGTATCTGTTGGATCTGTATTGTCTTTAACACTTCCACTATTAACAATACTACCACTGCTTGTATAAATAGAATTAACGTGCAATTCTGGAGTTGCGTCATCGGCACTCCGTATTCCACCAATGTCGTCAGACGATACATAACATGTATTCTCAGCCCAACCTTCAGTCTCATCTTTGGGAGGATCAAAACTATTGTCAGAGGTTGAATCTCCTGGTGCATGCAGTATTGCGTACAGAGGTGTGGGTTGTTTTTCGTCGGGATTCGCATTTGTGCCCGCATTTGTGTCGTCTCTTTCGATACTCGTTAATTGTACATGTTCATCATTCCATACCGCATCTTGATGCCTCCCATGAACTGATATTAGCTCAGTAACTTCAGCATTACCGATTTCAGCATACACGTCATTCGAAGGGTTTGTGGTTTTGATGACGTTACAGACTTCTCCGACATTTATATCGGCATAAGCATGTGCAGATTCGTCACCAACTCCCTTCTCTAAGCTGCATTTTGCTGCAACATGAACGTTGTATTTGTTCGTATTCTCCTTTGACGGAGTATCAACTGGATCAATGTCTTCGTTAGTAGGCCTATTCATTGTATCATTTTCATTGTTTGTGTCTATCTTGGCCTTATCAAGATTTTTTACTTTCTTCTTATTGTCGTTGAGTGTTTTCGATTGCACCTTAAAAGAGTTACATTCGTCATTCACAGTTGCATCGGTTTCTTTGACTTCGGCGTAAGTGACCGTCAAATTGTCTGTAGATATTTCTACTAGGGGTATCTCATTTCCGTTGTCACATTGACTTGGCGCTGCCTCTGGTGTTGCTTTAGTTTCTTTCACAGAAGAAAGAGATGGTTCCTGTTTGACTTCGGCATATGCTTCATCCGAAGGATTGATTGCAGCACTGACATTGCCATGAGAGCCATCTTGAACTTCTGCATAACCAGAGTCGTCGCCGCCATCAATAGTGACATCATTAGCCTGATTTCCTGCAGGTCTTCTGGTTACCTTAAGTGGTTCCCATTGTCTGGTGCGACATCTGTAACAAAAGGTCATTTACAGAGAGAGTCATGCAGAATATAATCATTTTAAAAGAGCCATATTTCAGGAACAAGAAAAGTCTTTGACACATATTGTCCATTTCTAAGTCAATCAGATGTGCCATTCCAGCATATTCGTTTGCCTGGGTCTATTATTACACGAGAGTATTTGCAACGAAGTTCAGTTGAATTATCTTGATGGTGGTAAAGGCCTACTGTTGGTTTGTGAATTGACACATGATTTGACGATCCATGTCATTTTCGGACAGCCTGTTTCACTGCCATCCTATTGAAATAATCATGTATCTGGTATGCCTTTATCAATCATCCTCGTCCAGGCTGTCAGTATTGTAAATCCATGATCTACCACGAAATATTTTGTATTGTTCTTAAAATATAGCTCCTATTCAGTGATTGTGTTTTTTTTTCATGATTCACGTGGTATAACTCGTAAATACGTTAATTTCTTTGAATAAGGTCCACTTGAACTAAGACAATATAACGCATACTTAATTAAGTTGTATAAAATCATTTTGTGTTTTAAGAAGTACTTCTTATCTGTTATACTGCACATTACTAATATTTTGTGAATTAATTGCAGCATTACCTGTAAATCACACAAACCATTGCTGTAAAAATGACACCAACTCCAATCACCGACGAAACAATTGTGACTGTATGTGAAATAAAAGAAAGGAACAGAAAACATATAACTTATTATGTACTTGATCATCATAAATTTTGTATATAATTTATAAGAATGTTGTGTTATGGTAAATATGTGATTCACGTCCGGTTTTTCAGGCAAAACAACGCAGGTTTGTTATATTATCATTCAAAATCAACACCACATATTTATAAAATATCATTTGTAATTCAATAAGAAGTATCAAGCCTACAATCTGTCAAAATTTAAAAAAAATCGAAATTTTCGAACATCATGAAATTATGAGGTTTCGGCGAAAAAGGCGTCAATTTTTCGAGGTAGTCTATTGACGTTATTTTTACCTTGATAATGGACATTAAATCATAAGTAAAGATCCATGTATAAACCAGAGACTCTATTCCATATGTACGCCAAAAATTGTGATATTCTGATGTGTAAGTAGGTAAAAACTTGCAGTAAAAATGACGTTCAGCCGAGCGAGACGATTTAGGGACTGTAGCCTTAACTGACTTTAACTAACGATGACGGGTGACAAATTCAACACTGCATCCTCTCCGCAGGTCTCCGTTGCTTCCAAGTCGTCACAGTGTAAACGCACCTGTCACGTTGTTAACGATAACGGTGATACCATTAAAAGAATTAATTAAAAGGACTATTACTATCCTAGATTTTGACAAGATAAGTATGCAGGTTATTCTCTTGCGATATGTCACAAAGGTCAAAAAATGTTGCATGTTTCTTTATTCGAACGGGAGCATGTTTATAGTTTGGGTAATCATTCTGACAGAATAAGCGTTCCTTTACCTCCCAAAATTAGGCATTAAGACTGCCCTGAAAAAATCGAGTACTATTCTAGTACACATTCCAGTACAATTTAAGTACAATTCGAGTACAAATTTGTGTACTCGAATAGTACTTAAATTGTACTCGAATTGTACTTAAATTGTACTCGAATCTGTGTTCCAAATTTGCACCTCAGTAATGTGTACTAGAATTGTACTCGATTTTTTCCAGGGTGGTTCAGGTAGGATCATTCCATCATTCTTAATATTATGCATATAATTACGTATTTTAACCATTTTTGGCACGTTGGTATGACATAACGTAACAGTTGCTCACAAAGTTGGAATAAAAATATTTTTACAATTTTTTTTTATAGTCGATTTATGAGAAAATGTCTGGAAACTTATGTTGCTTTTGGTTAAATTTGATTGTGATCAATTTTCTCATGAACTGGTATGGCTTAGGGGAAACAACAGAAATGGGTAAAAAAAACCTCGTGATTTTGAGGTCAAATTTATTATTTGACAACGCCTGGGTCAAGGTCAATTCACTACTCAAGATGAGTAGTCATATGGAATGTTGATAATCAGTCTTTGTCACGCTTGACTGTGCCACGAGAATGCTTGGAAGCAAAACATAAAATGAACCTTCAACGCCCCTCAAATTACAAAAATAGGGCTGTGGTGAACGTGGAATGGTTCCCTGGCGGTATATGACATCTTAAAGGTTTTAACAGATATCGAACAGATATGGTAGGTTATGGTATCAGATAGGGTATCGTTTCACTCATTTTTGTTTTTACAAGGGTCACCTTTGGTACCTGTGGCACGCAGGTGGTTTTCTGGGTACAAGTGTCAGTTCTTCCGACGGGGTTGTACTTGTATAATTTAGCTTAGACCTGCACACAGCGATATTCAAACAGCCAATATACCTGTCGGCAAACCTTGCGATAATTTCTAGGTCTTGTGCTTATCCGGAGTTAGTCGAGCATTCACGGCGACATCCGATGAGTTTGTGGCCTTCCGATTGTTTCCTTGAGTAAAACGAACACTTCGTATTTATTCATACATCTTGATCACAGTTTACTAAACAGAAATATTTTTCAAATAATGACAATCGACCGAAATTTGAGTGAATTCTGACTCTTTGAAACATGGGTTTTTGTCGAATGATTATTTTTTATGAAAAATGAAATCACGTTTTTGAACTGAAATACTATTTTTTTGCTAGTTTTGTGGCACAATCTGCTAGTTTTCTAGTGTGGACTACACTTTAACAAACACGTTTGGAGCTATGGCAAATGCCAACTTAGCTCTGGCTTTACCAACTTTGCTCGAATATAACGGGACTTTCAACGCCCTTTTCGGAATTTCAAGTAACTGCAGAGCATCACCGTTATGCGCCGGGGCAACTCCCATAATGCAGTTCAATTTAGCATGCAATTTAGCATCTTTCCCATACAGTGCTAATTTGACGTCGCTGAACATTCAATTAGTTTATTCATGTCCACTAAGCTTTTACTGTGTATTTATGGGAAGCTATAAATCATCCCCTGGATTACTACAAGAATGAATTTGTGAGTGGACGAGTAATTACTATACAAACTTAGTGTAGTAAATCAGACCCGTGAAATCGGACACATGTTTTATTTTGTTCGGGAGGGGCAGTCATATTTGAAATGGATGCAGGTGTAAGGATCGCGCTCCGATAGGCTGGGGCATTCGATGAGTGCACATGCTCATAAACCGAGGGATCATTGTGAGAGAGCACGATTTTTGGTATTCGGTGAGTGAAATTTGGCATCACTCGGTGAGAGAAAAATATAAACATTTATTGGGTCTTTGGATGAGAGCACATGCAATTATAAAATAATGGGTCTTTGGGTGTCAGCGATTCTGAAAGGGGTGGAGGGTTATGCCTTATATATGCGTCACCTCCAAAATGGGACTTCCCCTCCCCTCGAGCGACTTGCCAAGCACTAAGCGAGGGACACGATACCAAGGTTAGACAAGCAAATCTGTTCGGAGTGAGCTATACCGTTGGTTTTGATTGTTGTTTGCTCCAGTAAGCAGAAGAGTATTTTGGTACGTCGTCAATAGGCAAATATCGCTGTGCTGCATGCAGTCCGTCTCAAAGCCTTGTTGTAATTGGTCACACATGTAAGCATTATTCGTTTCTAACCAATCATAATTGCTCTAACGTCATACCTATCTGTGAGTTTACTGTACTTCTTGCAATTACTTTCCTGACATCAGTAGTGTCTTGTTCTGATCTAGGGGTATGTGAGATTGCTAAGCTTTTTGTTTCTAGTGAATCGCTGTTACTTAGTGCGGCATCTGTTGACGGTACGATTGGTCCCGTGACGTATGGTAACGCTAATGTTGACGACTTTTCTGTGGCGATCAATAAAACACGCAAGCAATGTTATTGTCATGGTCATCAAATTTGGACATTATGTCGCTTTTAATATGTCAACCTTACCTACCCAATAGGCACTTTATTTGTTTACCAATAACCTCAATAGTAAACTACCTTTGCATAAGAACTTTCCATAAACACGTAAAAGATGTTCATAGCTCATTACGAACTATTCACCTACTAACTAAGCCAAAGTTTGTCAATTTCTATAAAGGCAATGTCACACATCACCGTAAAGACGAAAAAGTACGAATAGCGTATAGGGTAGGGTGGGGTGAGTTGGTCCTCCTTTTGTTTGAACGCCCCTGTATTGGAGAGGTTAAGGTCTAGAAGATTTTCCTGTTAACACAAGATAGATATGTACCCAAGCTATGTTTTATGTAAATACCAACTCGCCTAGTCGCTTATCGTATTTAAATAATTAAAAAAATAAAAAAAGGCGTCAAAAGGGCCTATGCGGGGCGAGTTGGCCCACCCAGTGGGGTGAGTTGGCCCCATTTACAAAGAAAGAGTCGTACTCATTTTACCGTGACACATTTCATACTTTATGTTTTTTTAAATGAAGCACGGGAATGTTCTGCATACAAAAGTGTCCTTTTGAGATGAAATGCCATCATAAATTAATACAATATCGATCTTTTAAAAAGATACGTTGTGACCTACAGTGTTATCTGCATGCAATATAGGCCTGCCAGTTTCATTTAAGACTCCTTGCGTCTTGTTATGCGCATCTATTTACTTGTTTAGAATTAAAATCGTATTAAAACGTCATAAATGTTATTGTGCTAGAGTCTGAGTAGGTTATCATACCATTTTGGGCAAATTCGCCATAGGGCCAACTTGCCCCATGTGGTAGGGGGCCAACTCGCCCCGTAGTCCCAGTTTTGACTTAACCTCTTGATATACTAACAAAACAAAGGATAAAGTAGATTTGATCCCATGACATGTTGGACATGTACCATAGCTTGGACCAGCGAAGTAATATCTTGACACTAGTACAAAATTACGTTTGCTAAAAAAGTTTACTTAGGTAACTCAAAAACTCGTTTTACTGATAACTCACACAAAGAGATGAGCTGGGTTTTGTAAATTTTACGGTAAATTTGATGCATTATATATGACCAAAAATCACCAGTAACATAATTCTCCCTAGGTCACGTGAGCAGAAACTCGTGGTGGGCCAACTCGCCTAGTCTAGCGGTTACAGGGCGAAATTTTAACTCGATTGGGTTTTTTTTTCAGATGAATGATTTGATTAGATCATTTATATATCTTGAACGAACCATCACGTCTGCACTTTTTTTTTTATTTAAACGATTGTAACGCAGATACAGCCTTGTGGTGAACCGCCGACATCTCGAGTTCAACCTGTTCCTATTTTTATGCACAAAATAAGATCACAAAAATCTGTATAACACATAGGAAATTTTCACACAAATATGGTTTCCAGGGCCGTACGAAGGCATGTAAGCCAAGGGGGGCAAACACATTTACCGTCCCGAAATTCATGTTTCGTCCCGATGAAAAATATATTTGTTATGCGCACGTAGCGCGCGAAAATTTTGCTATTTTCAGCCAAAAATCGCATAAAACCTTGATATTTGTGCTAAAATTGGCTTATTTTGACTAAAAATTTTCGGGACAGTAATATCGGGACAGTTAAAGTAGTAAAATATCGTCCCGATATTTTGATAATTGTCCCGCCAGCGTCCCGATATTTCGAGCCAGGGGGGGCAAGTGCCCCCCCTGCCCCCCCGCTTCGTACGGCACTGATGGTTTCTCCTTCAAAACGACAAAACACTTCTAATCTTACAACACTCTTGCATACAGGCGATAATGATTTTGTGGAACTCGGTAAGTCAGCATCTCGAATAGCCCTTGTACGCTTCTGTAACAAACATGGTAACAAAATGATCCCTTGAAACCGTTGTGTAATGTTGATAGTACGTACCTGTGGCAACTGCATTTGGTTGTTGTGACCTAGAATGCGTTGGTCTAGATCTTGATGTGAAGCTTGGAGTTGTAGATTCCAAAATGGTACTGCAGCTTTTGTATATCAGCCTTGTGACGTATTTCTCTTGGTAAGCTTTACGATAGACTATTCTGCGTAAATAGAACACGTGATGTTGAGAAAAAGTGCATAAAATTGAGATGTAAAGGTGAAACCACCCGCGTTTACCAAAAATGTGATATCTGGTATTCTGCAAATCTCATATACGTATCAAACTAAGAAAGAATTGCCAATAAAAGTGCTTCAAACACATAGAAATACTTCTTAAAATTGTTCAAATGATGTATAGTTATGGTAATAATTATTTCACTCTTTCTCATGGTCTCAGATTATGGTATTCATTTGAACAGGTGTGGTCTCGGGTAGGGTATCCATGCATTCGAACAGATATGGTACATTATGGTCTCTCTGATAGGGTATAATTTCACCCAATTTCAGGGACCAGAAAAAAGAAAAAAGAAATAAATTGATGAATCTAGTTTAATTTCATGCGTTTCAACATAGTCCTAGCATAAATAACCACAACGCAGTATACTGTACAAATTCGTTTTTACTAACGAAACTGTTGTCTTCTGGGCCTTAAGCTGCCTTAGTTGTTTTCTTATTTTTGATAAGTAAGGGGCCATAGGCCGCACCACTTTTGTTTTCCTTCCGACGCCCCTGCCCAATTTCGCCAATTTTTGGTTTCACACAGAGTCACCTTGGAACAAACCTGAGGATGATAACATAGGTATGAAGACATTTAATGAATATATGCCAGCCAGAATGGATATTTTTAAAATATGTTTCAAGACCATACGCCTAAAGGAAGCTAAAAAAGCTGTTTTAATAAGAGTCCTATTGGTCACAGATTCTCTCCGTAGACCCGGGAAGACTGATATTTCTGCCCGGGTTAAATGATTAATGAAAGTGATCGTTTAAACGGTGGTCACAACCCGTAGTGCGGTTTGTTTGGGGTTTTTAATCGTACATGTACGGAGAGAGACCACGTAATTTCTAAAAACGCGTTGTGACATGGAAAACGCAGGGGAACGCTCGTTCCGTGCGTCGTACATTGCGCACGTTGTAAGTACTTCGTGCGGACTACGTACTCCTTGCGACTACCTTTCTATTATAGGAAAACGTACTTAGACGTACGATACATGCACGGTGTCCGTACGTGCTAGGTGCGTCGTAGGCAGAGCAAGTGGCTGTGGAAAAAATATTTAAAAAAAGACCCGCATGTTGTCGGTACCGACACGTGCGGACTGTAGGTCGAACGTACCAGCACTCAGAGAAAATTCCTCATGCACTAAAACTACTATGTTGTGTTTGCGTGCTCTAAAATTCGTACGGCGTCGGTACCTACAACGTAAACGGGTCGCACGATTTTGTCTACCCTTTTTTCCGCAGACAGCCGTACGACGGGTTGTGACGACCGTTTTAGGGTCCCAACGAGGTCATTCGTCTTCCATTTATGTCAGCCAAAATAATTTTAAGCAGACTGGATGCATTTTAACAGCATCAAAATTTAACATCCAAAATAATTAAAACTGACTTGAAGATTACAACAGAAATATTTTTCCCGAAACTGTATCATTAACATGTGTCAAATCCAACATGGATTTATAATGAAGTCAAATATAGCGGCCAAAATACGGGTTTATATATATACGCGAAAATGACATTGTAACACAATACAAAAAATAACTATCCAAAATAAACTTTGCAGTAGATTGTGGCTACACGGGCGCCAGTTCCGGATCTGCTGTGCAGCGCGCTGCGTTAATGCGTACGTGTAATCGATCTACGGAGGTGCGGATCTCGGAGATGCGCATGCATCTGGATCTGTACTCCGTGTAGATTGACCTAGTATTCTGGTATTAGGACAAGAAATTGAACAAAAAGACAATCTGACCATAAACAAGACGGGGACAATAAAAACAATAAATAACGACGTTTTATGGGCTTGGTCACAAATTATATGAAACGGGGGAACTGATGATTATTTTGACCATTTCGTTGGCTACTGTTTGCGAAAATGCATAGGCCTACGTACCTTTAAAGTTTCGAGACATTCGTTCAAGACATTCGAATAAAAATGGTTAAAATCGTGACCGTTCGAAGATAGCCGTTAACATGGTTAAGGCGCTGTTTTATAGGTTCAGCTGAGCAAGTATTTACCTTTTCTTAGTACATCTTGCCCAGTTAAACAACCATCCACATTCCGTATAATATTTTTCAGTAGTCTGCTGCTGATACGAAACTTTAATTCCTTGCTTGATGTAACTTTGAAAAGAACACACCCTTGTGACCCTATAACAGTAACAGAATTGGCATTAAAGATTAATCTGGTATATTATAATATTGATATGCTGGCGGATGGAGCAATAAGACAAATATGTGCAATGAATGCGTAAAATAATACGTTCTTGCAAAGGTTTGACAGATAGCATGGAAGCTTACCACCACAAGATATCGAGATGGTCGCTTAATGGCTTATACATGCCCGACTTCAGTTTGCTTGCTTTCCTATCATTTCCATCTAAGCCCACAGTCAATATATAATCGACTCTCTTTAAGCTCAACCTCACCTCCACGCGGCACCGACTTGCGAAAGGGCGTCAACTTTTTCGAAGTAGTCTGTTGACGTCATTCTAACTTTAATCATGGACATGAAATCACAAAGTTTCATGTAACTATACATTCTAATAAGACCTGGGATTTTGTAATTTAATCACCTCTTTTAAAAGAAGTTGACTTGACGACATCTTGTGATCTTGTCATCTGATCATTTATTTCCAAGAAGTGTCATTTCTTGACTTAAAATGTTCATTTCTGTAAAAATAAGTGTGTCAGGAACAAATATGTCAGGTGTGTCAGAAATAACTGAGCCACCTTGGATATGACACTGAGTCACCGTCCTTTCCAGATATGGTAATAATAATAAGTGGTATATTAACTATTCAGTAAAATTATAATTACGCATTTACAAAACTTACCCGGAGGTACTATCGTGTTGATTTTTCCCGGAAGTTTGGTCGGATTTAAATAAAACAACTGTTGTTAGAATAAATCGAAACGTTAAACTTAGAAGACGCATGTTGAAGACAAATTATGTTGATATGAAAAACAACAACATAAAAACATTCTAAATTTATAGAACTAACAATCATAACATCACACTCGATAATAGTTGATCTGACAAGCTGTAGTAATATAGCGGATATGATATTTATTGAAGCTGGGACTTCCTCTTTCGATATTTTATTTCACGAGAAAATATTTATGATATTGTTAGAGATATCGTGCGTTTCCCATCATGTTGCAAGCTATTTTGCGTTTCCCATCAATAACTCAGCTCTTATTTTGCAAAATATACTATTATATAAATAATGAAGTTACTATTAGATGACCTACGAGTACGCGTTACGAAACACTACTTCTGGATCTTGATAATCTGCTGCAAGGGCCAGGCCCATAGCCAGGACTTTTGTCGGATTTTAAGGGGGTTGCGTGACTTTTAAAAAAATGTGCCTTCTGGATATACAATTTTTGCTAGTAAACCCTAAACTAATTTAGTCGGTGTGAAAATGACAAGCAAAGAGTTCAAGTAAATCTTGGAATAAGTTCATCAGGACTGTTATGAAATCATATTATTGGTAGATTGCGTTTAGACAGTTTCGTCCTAAGACGAAAGACTTAATATATAAAGTTTCAAGTACTTTTACCAAACGTTTTGGGTGGTATTTCAGTTAAAATGACCTTTATGTAGGTGTGTGGTTTGGGGATTTTTTTTTTCGTAACCTCTTTGGACATTTTTTGTTCATTGTCAAATTTGGGGGTACGCAACCACCCCTCCCCATACGTCGGGTTATTGACGAGGGCATTACCCTTATTCAATATCCAATGGAGGGAAGCTAAACCACATATTTAAAATGAAAATTCAAATTATTGATGTCAGTTTCAATTACCACTGATTTATGTTTTTAATTATTTATTTATTTATTTATTTTATTTATTTATTTTGTTGTTTTAGGGGATGGTGAGTAATCGGACTTGGTTACCAAAACAGGACTACTTAGTATACTTTAGGTCCAAATTTTAAGTGTTTAGGATTATGGTATGTTTTAGGTTAAGGTCGGTTAATGTGTTAGGGTCGGGTCATGGTTTAATGAGTTAGGGTCTGGTCATGGTTAGAGTCAAGTTTTTGATTGGACCTAAAGTATACTAGTACTTTTTCCCAAATGAGACCGAAACTGTTTCGGAGATGATATACATATTAATGACATTTGAGAAAAGGTAAAGCGTCTTTTATGCGTTTGACAAAAGACGCTAACACGAAGGCATCTGACGCACTTGGCTT
>JXSR01S048987.1:13236-25712 GCA_000969725.1 Ophiothrix spiculata
GTTTAGAGATGGATAACGCTTTTTGAGGTATAGAGATGGTCAAAATTCTGAAGTCTACTTTGAGCATCCCCGTACATTTTAAGTAAGACAAGACAGCATCAACACCACCATTTAAAGATAATTCTGGCTAAAACCTGACTAACATAGCAAAACGTACAAAACTATTATATCAATAACGGGAATAAGTGACTATCATAGGGAATGTTGTGTTTATTTTTAGACAATGCTCATCCCTAAGGAGAAATGAAATAAAACTAATACCAAGAAAAATACTTATTAAACACCGTTGAACTTTTTATGACGTCATTATGATGTCTTAAAATCAGTGCGCCCTCACATATTTAAATGCATTGAAAATGTACATTCAATAAGCAAAAGTCGATTTTTCGCTTAAAAATAAATGAACAAATAAATAAATTCTTAGAAACATGAGGTTTTTGCTGGATTGAAAAAGTAACAACATTTTGATTCCCATATTGTACATTGCAACTTTGAAGCATATATCTTGTCAAACATGGTTTCGAAATTGACTAAGGGGTCGCTTCAAACTCAACCAACTCAATAGCCAACAGCCCAGAACCGACAGACAACCGCCGGTTGAGTTTTGAAGCTGCCCCTAAATAAGAATAATTGGTTTCACCACTACCATTGAGCCCTCATACTAATTGCCTGTACTTCAAAGATCATGTAAGGGCACTTGGTGCGGTTAAGCAAACAGTGTTGTTTAAAAGCAACTTAAAGAGTTGCCTCTTAAAGAGTTACCTCTTAAAAGCAGCTTAAAGAGTTGCCTCTTAAAAACAACTTAAAGAGTTACCTCTTCCCCTTCTGACAACATGGGTAAATAAAATGCTGTAACAGCATGTCTGCACATAAATTGAGCCTTTTCAAGACCTCAATAAAAAGAGAAGCTATAACCCTATGCGATCTTTGTCAAAACCCAAAGACAAATGAAACTGTACATTTTACACATTCATGGTCCTTACTTCTTAAACATTTTGAAAGACATGTCCGGCACCTGTCATAAATATCGAATTTACCCCGAGGAACTGTGTCTCCGCGAGAGAGGCGCATTCCCGGGCGCATTCTTGTATTATGGTATCACCTTCACGTGTTAAATGTTATAGTCCGATCCCGTTTTTGATTTACTTTTTCATATTTTTGGATTTATTTACAGTATACACACCATTTTGTTTGCTTGTATGCACATTCTTACAGTAGATTAACAAATAAGGAATTTATAAGACGACTCATACAGCAGGAACTTTCAAAGACACCGGGAAAGACACGAATCCCTTGATAGCAATGCTGTCGGACAATGAGGGATTTTATCAATAAGTGGTAAACGGTCTTTGAGAAGAATGAACGGATTGATGTAATTTTTTTGCTTGTTTTCTTGTGCAAAATCTGAACAAACCAATGTCCAAAAAGAAATGCAAGTCCCTGCTTATATAATTCAATATCCAGTGATATATATGTATATTGCCAAAGTGTTTCTTGCATTTCGTCACACTAATAAAAGTATTGCCTATTTTTGAATAAATCAGCTCTAATAACGGACACCTGTGGGTAAATAAAAACGTATTTGACCTTGAACATGTTCTGCACGTAATATCTCACTTCATATTCCTGCCTAACTCGCAACACGTTGTCAGTTAGGGATATATATTTTTACCTATCTCACTTTATATTCCTGCCTATCTCACAATATAATTGCCTAGCACAATTAGTAAAATTGCCAAAGTGATTTTTGGTGGTTACGTAATACGTCTAAAGACATGTTAGTAAACATATCCATTATTTTCGCAATTTAATATACAGGACATCATGATCAACAAAAGACAACGAACTACAAACATTCGACTGTTTTCTGATTATTTTTAAAAAATTTATAAACATGTTAGATACTAGGTGATTTTTTATTAGCGTGACTTTTTTTGTCTTCAATCTGAGTAGGATTTCCAAAACCAATTGAATTGATCGATGAACTTTTTGAACATTGTATCCACCGATCCTGATTAACTTACTCAATCACGTTATGTAATGGTTCTTAACTAGATGACAGTTTTTTATGTCGACTCTATATGATTTTTTATCCAAATAGAATTCTAAATATACACTCTTAAAATAAAAACAGTGAACAGTCACTCTTTCTTAGAGTGATTTTATTTTCACTCCAAAAGAGTGACATTTCACTCTTTTCGAGTGAAATCGAACGGTGTCAGTGACCAATCTTTAAAAGAGTGGCAATATTCACTCCCTCAAAGAGTGAATTATAACTCTATAAGAGTGACATTTCACTCTTTAAGAGTAAAACCCCGTTCGATTTCACTCGAAAAATCACTCTAAGAAAGAGTGATCGCTCACTCTTTTCTTTTAAGAGTGTAACATGTATTTAAATACCTGGGACACTAATTTGTGAATTAATTTGATTTTATTTTAATGCCAATAAATTTTGTTGACAAGGGAAGCAAATCAGCCATTTTATCTTTAATATATCTTTATTGCCTCATTCACAGTAACCCAAGTATTATAGCAAACTATATCCAATACAGTATTTGGGACTGTGTCTAATTTCGTAGGAGGTATTCAATGACTTGCATGAGCACTGAAGACGTACATCACTCGTGACATCTTTGACCATTTCTTCTCCTCTCCACCTCTTACTCTTTTCGTGTCCTTTTCTCTTTAGATTTGTCTAAAGAGATTATTTGATTGGAAAGATCATAGGTGCTATAGTATATAGGTCGCCAATGACACTTTTTTTCTCTTTAATTCATTAAACAAATTGGGCTTGTTTATTTTGTACACTTGCGACCCACGTTTTGAACCAAAGCTCCTTTGAACTTTAAAATTCCGGGGATTTTCAAAACCAATTGTACGAGCTCGGAAGGATAAATGAATAATTTAAAATTACGACATTCTCTGATTTTGAAACGTGTGATTTTTGAGACCCCAAAATACCATATTTGGGTTAAATTGGTGGTTTTAGCTAAATTGATGATGGCATATTTTGTCACTTACTAGCGACTGGTGTTCGGTAAAATTTGCAGAGTTTTCCTTTTGTGGTGTTAAAAAAGATTTATAGTTTTGAACATATGTTTCGTGTGTAGAGAGATTGCACTTACGGAGTAAAAGTGATCGACGGAATCAACAGATATAGTTTATAAGATGACCGATTGTGAAAACCGATAGGAAACCTGCAGATATGCCACAAGTAAGAGTTTATCTATGGTTTCACTACCACTGCAATACTGATAGTATCAAAGCCGGTAGGTTAATGTTGCCTACTGGCCACATCGTGTATCGGATAGGAAGGCTGTGTTGTGAAGTAGGCGTATACCTACAGGTCATCAGATTTAATATCGAGGATTTTAACCCTAACCCTAACCCTCTCCACTAACCAATAAAACTTTATATACATTCTTACTCAATAACACTTATTCATTCTGCAATAATTTAATTGGTAATTGGAAAATACATTTATTACTGAGCATTTCAATAACAGAAATACAATGAAAATAATAAGATTTTGCTTTTTTGCTATTGTTATGTGAAACTGAATTATTTGTTTTTGTTTATTAATTAATTATCTAATTAGTGAAACTTAATTATTGAGATCTTTGATTGCCATAGAAAGAGACTTTTTCTGAGTGAATCTTATTTTGCAATTTTATGATGATTTCCAATTCTAAAAGTAG
Source organism: Ophiothrix spiculata (assembly GCA_000969725.1). Classification (NCBI taxonomy): domain Eukaryota; kingdom Metazoa; phylum Echinodermata; class Ophiuroidea; order Amphilepidida; family Ophiotrichidae; genus Ophiothrix; species Ophiothrix spiculata. The sequence goes on from JXSR01S048987.1 coordinate 16,935, forward strand.
ACTACTGTTTGCATGAACAAATCAGATGGTGTGGAATTTTCATAATTAGATCATTAATCAGATCATCTTTAGGACCGGCACTTTGGGAATTCCGATTGCTATATTAAGCGTTTGTATTTATCTTGCATTGTAAATGTACTAGATAGGGAATTCCCAGTGTGTTAAAAACAAACTGTATTACAACATGGGGGAATTTTTATGCAAATAAAAAAAAATGATCCCAAGCAAAGTGAATTTGGGCAGAAGTGAAATGGACGCTGTTTTGTGTTGATGGAACTGGTCGAGTTGCAGTTATACTGATAAATTGGAATTGACTTTGTTGGAGCAGCTAGAGAACTGCTGGAGGAGTTTGATTTTGTTAAACGGAATTTTACAGCTGAGTGGAGGTTACTAATTAAATATTGGATGGATATTGGAGATAGCAATATTTTAGAGAATTAACAATATATTTATTACGAATGCAGAATTAATGAAAACCTGTTATTTCATTATTTTATGCCCGAGTGGATTATGTGCGTTTGACTCAGCATTTAAGCCAAGCAGAGCTTATTTGTGATTGCTTGACTATAAATCGCCTTTGGAGATAGATCGTCAGGAAGCAGAGCTCTTTTGTGATCGCTGGACTATAAATCGTCGCTGGAATTCGTAAGGAACGCTTTGGAATTATTTTGCCAAGAAGTTTTCAGGACTTGTGATTATAAGAACTTTACGTCTCGGATTAATAATCTTGTGAAATATCCTAGGATCGCGCGGATTTCGCAGTGATATCTCAGATATGTAAGTGCGTAAAGACCTTAATTGATATTATTAACTGTGTTAAAAAAAAGTACTTGCATTAAAAGTTTTTGTAAAGTATTCCAAATATCAGTGTATATATTTGTTTTATTCAAGAATTCGTAAGGTGATTTTGGCCTTGGTCATTTTAACATCTTTGACCGTAACACTATAAACTCTAAATGAATGAAAATTGTGTCAAGTTCAATACCTTTTGCTGAAATATGAATGATATTGAAACACAATCTTAACATCAATATTAATACATGTAAATTATATCGTAAATTATATCAAGTATTTAGTGTAACCTTTGTCGTTTTTAAAATACAGCGAACATCGTAAACGACAAATCACACCTGGGACTAGATCTAGGCAAATCTGACGTCATTTATACCATGCACGTGTGGCAGCTCATGAGCTCGTCTGGTACTTCTTGTGCATTCACTGTGCATATTACTTAGGGGCTATAGGGAAATTATATTATTTAAAATATGGTGTGGTGTCAAATTGTCACTTTTTGTTATTAATTTACGGAACTTCCCCTTTTTTCCGACTACGGAATTATTTACGAGAAAATGTCAGTAGATTAACAGCGATTAACCCGTATATTTCTATTGGCCGTAAAATTACGTAAAATCCATTGTAAAACTTACGCATAAGGCATAATTTGCCGCCCGTTAAAAACCTGTAATTTTGAAGTTTGACCCACATTTTCACCTATAGCGCAAAATTAAATATAAAATACAAAATAGAAATTATGGTCCCGCGTATGTGTGTGGGTGTGTGTGGAGTGTTCCTATGACAAAATGACAAATGACGTGACGGGTGTGTGCATAGCAGAGGGTCGGCCGCAATTTACTGCGCGCACCTGGAGTAAAATCAGATTGACGTGCGACTGCACTTCGGAAATCTACATTTGATTCTCCCGTGTGGAGACTGGAGAGCCCCATTACGTAAACGCGAAATTCAAACTACACTTCATAGTATATTCCAATCTTTAAAAAAAAACTTACAACCATTGGAGTTCGACATCGAACTCCACAGTAAGTACCTCAACAAATTATTTTCCGTTTATTTTAATCTAGGACGACTTTTCTCGTAACTGTTGTTACGCACAAAAATCCCTAGCCTCCTGTATTAAACTGAGAGATTACACTTATTACCATGCCCACGGAATAAAATATGTTTCATCAAAATTGATACACTCTAAAAGTTATATTACTCTTTGTTGAGTAAAAAAGTCACAACTCATTGTTGAGTAAAATCTTACTCAACATTGAGTAAAATCTTACTCGGTTAAGTCAATATTACTCAATGTTGAGCACATCTTACTCAACGTTGAGCAAAGTTTACCCAACGTTGAGTAAAGTTTATCCAACGTTAAGTAAGATTTTACTCAACAAAATGAGCTGTGACCGTTGAGTAGGTTTTTACTCAACAAGAGTAAGATAATTTTAAGAGTGTAGTCTATAAAGCAGAGATATATTGCAATTTTTCTGATAATTCATTTACCCGGCAATAGAACAATAATGGTACATAATGCCCCAATCAGCCATATGATATTCAACAGAATAACGAGGTTGATTTTTGTGTTCCATCTAACATGACATAGATCTCTTAATGATGACCGTGACTGTTGTATACTTAATTTTGGACTGGACGACGAACACATTTTTAAGATAAATCTTATTCTGTTTACGATGAAATAATTTTGAAATTAACAGTGTTTTTCACCGGTCTTTACTTAAGTGGACGTAACTTTGATCCTGAACATTAAAATGAGTGTATGAAAATGAGAATTGGGCAAATTCCAAAACGTTTGTTATCTCTAGTTTAAAACCATGGTTCTTTAGTGACAAACATTTTGCTATTTTACTTAGCAATGTTAGTCACTTCAGGTCCATAATTTTAACCAGTGATTTTCAAGTCAGTATATATTTGAGTGAACCTTTTCTATAAACCTCAGAAGATTACATCTTGTTAATTTCCTATATTCAATATCTTCACAGAGTTAACTTTCTTTCATAGAATAAATTATTTATACTTTAATATCAAAATCAGATTGACAACTATAAAAACAGATACGATGAGACCGATTTATATGACAGATAACGTAGACAAATAAAAGTTTCACCTTTAGCCGCAAGTAAGGGCTGAAGAAATATATAATTTCAGCGCTAGTTCTTGAGATTGATAGTATCATTGCCAGAAGGTTGAAATTGCCAATTACACTCGTGTATCGGGTTAGAGGAGATGTTGTTATAGTGCTTTGTTCCATCTCCAATAATCTTGAACAAGTTTTTACCAGAAGGTATAGACCTTGTAAAGCACATTTTACCAAATAAATCTAAAACTACATGAACATATTATTATTCATTCTTGATTTATAACGAAAAGATGATTTAAGGATATATTTTTCTGTGAGCTAGGATCCCCTACATAAATCTGGTATTAACTTGGTTGATCTATCACTACCCTATTTATAGTGTGGATAAATATCGTTTTATAAAATTACATTATGAATGTAGTATTCTATACAACAACACATGGTTAAAAAGAACAGCACGGGGATAACAACCGATAAATCTTAATGCAAAATATACACTCTTAGAAGGCCGGGATCAAATATACGAGTAGTTTTCGGGATCATTTTATTTTGATCCTTTAAGGATCACTTTTGATCCTTTTGCGGATCAATATATACAAATGGATCAAATTCACAAGGATCATTTTTGATCCTTTTTTAGGATCATTTTATTTTTTATCCTTTTTGATTACAATATCAAAGTTTTGATCCGTATTTCTGGTTTACTTTGATACGGAAAGGATGAGCTCATATTTGATACCGCGTTTGGATCCAACGTATCTTTTGTTTCATATTTGAGTACCGTACAACCCAATATCCACTACACAGCGGGGAATGTGTACAATGGTGTAACATATATAAATACGTTGATATCATCACACAGTCCGGCGTGGTCGAGTGGTTAGAGCGAAGGTCTCGTAATTACCAGCAGGTATGAGTGCGGCGTGGGTTCAAACCCTGCTAGCGTCACTTCAGTGTGATGTTTTTTTTTCAGGTTTTTTTTATAAGAAATATTTGATCCTTTTTCGGATCAAAAATGTTGATCCTTTTTTTGGGATCACTTTGATCCTTAAAGGATAAGCTCATATTTGATACCTAAAAAGGATCAAAATTGATCCTTTTTGTCTCATATTTGATACTTTCTTTCTAAGAGTGTATGCAATAGGACTGTCAAGACATTTAAATATTCAGTTAAACCTCCCTGCACAAAATACTATCTTGAGGTTATTGTAACTTTATTGTAACTTTAAAGCAAAACAAGTTAAAAGTTAGGCTATATCCGTTGGTGAACCAGAACCCATGATATTCCGCTTGCAGCAAAGCTAGGATCAAAATTGCTGATCTATCATGAACCGGATTGACGATTCTTGTTGTTTAACAAGAGATGGGAGTTTGCAACTAACAATTTGAACAGTTCCTCGGGGGAGTTACTCAACTTTGAGTTACGCGCAGTGGCGTGCACAGGATTTTTTGACGGGGTGGGGGCACAAGCTATAGTTTCCCCCTAATGACACAATGGGAGGGGTAAAATTGAATGTTTTAAATACGCGTAGAGCGCGCAAAGAATCAGTAAACATAAACTAATTTCGGTCAGCAAACTTTATTGAATATTAATAAGCGTGCGAAGCGCGCGAAATTTAAAAAAAAAAATTTGCTACTTGTATCTAAAATGGAGATAAAATCTTAATAAACGCGCGAAGCAAATTTTATAGAATATTAACAATCGCGGGAAGCAAGCTAAATTTTGAAACAAATTTGCTACCTGTGGCTAAAGAAGGGGATAAAATCTTGATAAACGCGCAAAAGTTTTTAACATTTTACGTTTGAATATCAAAAAAATCGAAACTTAAAATGAGTGTTGATAATTTCGTCAGTGACTGAAAGTCGTGCCACCTCCCCGCTATGTCTTCCTTGGTACTGAATTCATGCAAACGCTAGCAATGTGTTGCTTTTGCTTTAATTTTCTCTCCTAACGTTGGTTTGGGTGATTTCCAGTGGCTTTCCATAAATGATCTTCAAAACGATGTGGAAACCGGGGTCAAATAAACAACTAAGGCCCAAAAATTTGCGAACAAAAATAGTCTGTGAAAAAGTAACTGATTTTCTTTTTGACATGCGCGCGTAGCGCGCGAAAAATATCGAAAAATTCATTAATTTCTGCAGAATCTAAGCCAAGTCGGTTGATTTTAGCCAGCTAATTCGGGACTCAGGAAGAGGGCTGTGGGGAGCTGGTCCAGATCCCCGATTTACCAAAATGGAACTTTCCCCCCCGACTGTCACACCGATTGGGGGACACGTGCCCCCTGCCCCCTCCCCGCTCCTTTGGACACGCCACTGGTTACGCGCCATGTGGCACCAAAAAGACCCCGCTTGTTTTGGTCCGCTCTAACCAAAAGACCCCTCTTTTTTACCAACTGTCACTCAATAACCCCCTATTTTAAAATATCATTGCCAATAAAACAATCTTTGCCACTCAAAGACCAACCGTTTTCTTAATTTAAATTAATATTTCGAAAATTTCTCTAAATTCGTAAAATTTCGTGATTTTTTTAGCCAGTTTGACCCGGATCGACCCCTCCCTATTTTTTGCACTTTGTCACCGAAAGACCCTCCTTTTTGACCCAATTTGTCACCGATAGACCCCTACTTCCGAGGTGCTCAGTGGCACTCGTACGTCACTTTCGTATGTGAGTGCATCCCCTCGGGAACAGTTCATAAAGTAAAAGAAGTTTAACATGCTTAAAGATTTCGTTTTCAAATGATGTAATATAGGCTATATCAATGTTATCTGATTGTGAATTGAAATTAAAACGTGATGTAAGACTTAGAGAAAATAAAAATCAGTGTTTATTGTTGGATAAAAAAGAGAGATTTAATCCGTGTTTATTGTTGGATAAAAAAGAGAGATTTAACCGAAATATTGAAGTCTTAAAATATCGGGCAAGGTAAATGACCTCCATTTGCTTAGGAAAATGTGAATCCCTACTGTTTTTTAATCATGAAAAGATAAATAGTTACCATTGCATTTGCGGCGACTCTAACAATGGATTATGGCAGGGGTTAGTCATGCATGACGAAGCGAGGGATCTACTGCTGAGCTATCCACGCAGCGTTGAGATCGTGAACTAAAATCTAAAACATAACATTAGAATGCCGTATTTTTCTTTTGTTTACAAAATTGCAATTTTTGCGTTAATGGAATGCTTTGTTTTTGTAAATTTTGCGAATGCGTATCTCATCAGACAAAATGTAGATAATGTAGGTACTAAAAACAGGCAATTCACAGCTCAAACAGGGCGATCTCAGACTCAGAGTCGTAATTCACAATCGGTTTTTCAGACAAAACCGCGCGGGCTTGTTACATTATCATTCAAAATCAACACCACATATTTATAAAATAAGAAGTATCAAGCCTACAATCTGTCAAAACTTGAAAACAATCGAATTGATCGAACATCATGAAATTATGAGGTTTCGACCTCGATAATGGACGTGAAATCACTAGTAGATCATAGGTCATGAATTGGTCATGCACATATGGGGGAGATGTAACATAAAAACCTCATTCGTCGTAGTTTAATGTAATTTTATTCAAGAAGTTTAATACATACTGCAATAAATTTGGTATGGTTATCTGGGCAATTTATTTGTCTTTCAAATGCAAAAATTTTCAAGACAATTGAACAAACATTATGAGATCTATGGCTCAAAATGTAAGCCAAGTCAACGGGGGAGGCGGTGGAGGAAAAGACGGTGGAGGAAAAGCCATTGACTTGAACACAACATTGTGAAATATTACCAATCTTTCTTAACACTTGTTAATGAGGAACAAACTTATCTCGTCATGCCAAAATATTAATGTTAGGTGATGTATTGAATAAAGTTTGACGAGGATGAACTTTGTCATTTTCACGGTATTTCCACACAACTAGTTTCAACAATGTTCAAAGGTCAAAATGTTCATGACATTTTTCGTACGTTGTGAAAACGTTGATGAACAGAAATACCGTAATTGCACGGATTATCAGTAACAAATAAACCAAAGTGTATTGGATCAGGTTAATTATTGAGATAATGCATGTTTGATCACCCTGTATGCCAAAAATGCAGCAAAATGGCCATAGTAAGCAGAAATTTGAATGTTACTTGTCTGAAGCATTGTCGACTATTGCTAAGACATACAAAGAACTCACCAAGTAGCCCATGGAGGCATACAATCCTTTTGAAATGTATATAATTTTAACCACCCTATATATATTTTACCGTGTGGACATTAAGTGAAAAGTTCTATTTTCTAATTGAGAGCCCTATGTTTTATCAATATAAGTCCATACCTGTTTTGTTTAGTGTTGATGGCTGTGTAGAATAAATTTTAATTTACACCGTGTATAATTTTCACACATCCTGTATAATGTCAGTATCATTGTATATTTGGTATCCCCGTAGTATTAGCGTATGAAAAATGTATACTTTTATGATGTTAAAATGTCCATATTTAATCCTGTGTTGAGAAATATTCAGATTGGTGATGTTTTTCTCATTCAGTGGTATGTTACACTTTTTCTGACCAATTCATGACTTATGATCAGTAAAGATCCATGTATAAATTAGAGACTCTGTTCCATATGTACGCTAAAAATTGTGATATTCTGATATGTCATATTTAAAAATTAATGACCTTATAATATGCCAAGGATAACCCTTAAAGTCAAAAGACTTATTTCCATAGGGGTCCTTTTTTAAGAGAACAGTAATTATTATACACAATTAAATGCTATATATACACTTCAAAACACGCAACAGCAAAATAACATAATTAAAAAATTTAAAAACTAGACATCCATGTGGTCAAACAGGTGAGTTTAACATTTTAATAAAACGAATAACTTTGTTCTGGGCCCGCTGCAATCTGATTGAGTGATAATTAGAAATGGCACAGTACCAGGATGATATAGAATAGTCAAACAGACATAGTACAAGAGCAGAACAGATCATTTTCTTCATTTTTTGATTTAATGCCTTAATGAGTGTTAAACTCTAGAACGGATTACCTATGATATAAAAGTGTTAAGGGGTAAAGACATCGATGTTCGATTGGCATGAACGAAAAAATTGTTTTAATGTTTTTGGCAAGTAAAACGTGTTTGTAATACAATGACTGTAAAAAGAAGTGGAAAAATAACTTAAAACATGCTTTTTTAGCTAATTTATGGATTCTTTCTAAGCAAAACAAGGTGATTTGTTTACTGTAACCAAATGTAACTATGCGAGTTGACAGAAATCAATTGATTTGTGACAGGAATCATTGACCTGTCTAGTATGCGCTTGTATTATGACTATAATGATACCATTATCAACAGGTATATTGAATGCTGTCATAAAAGCCAGTGCACCCTTTGTAAATGGGGGAGGGGAGATTCGAATATAAATTAGATACTGCACATTAAAAAAAATGGGGGGTCATTGGGTGAGACCAAGATTGTTGGCATTCAGAGAATAGAAACATATGTGGACTTATTGGTTATAAAATGAGAGTTTATTTGGTGAAAACGTGATTTTTGGAATTCAGTGAGCGAAAATTTGGTATTTGGTGGCATAAAATAGATAGGCAATTTGCTATTTTGGTGCATAGACGTCACCATGGTATTTTATTTGTCGGTCGCCGGACGTCGCTGTCGGTAAATGTTTAGGGGTACCAATTGCTCTCGTACTAGATAATGTGTTTTTATTAGTAGAAAAAATATTTCAAAAAGTGGGTAAAATGAAAAATATACGTTGCTGTTTGGCTGAAATTTATTAAGAAGGGCAAAAAGGACAAAAAACCCTTTAGTAGGCCTTTTTTTTGGAATTGCAATTAGCATTATCCTGTAATATAGTTCAGAATATTATAGCTGACTTTGTTTCGAAGTTTTATTTAC
>JXSR01S048990.1:10213-25324 GCA_000969725.1 Ophiothrix spiculata
CAGAACATTTGCACAAGACCTGTTCATCACCAATCCCATGATTGCATTTGAGCCACCACAGTCCTCCATTTGTATATAGCATCAATATACAAGCCCTGTAGGTTAAATAAGTTCCAAAACACTTGCACAGTATATTTAACCAGGGGGACTTTAAAACGCAATAAAGAGAGATGTGATGAACTTGTTATTAGCAAGGAATACACTCATTGTTGTTCCAGCAACCAATAATCTCAACTGGATGAACTCAACCTAAATAGTACAAAATCTGAATTGCAAATCTGAAATTTGAACCTTCAATTTTGAACAGTGTTTTACAAATAAAGACACTTTAAATAATAATTGGCACTGCATTTTTTGTTGCATTTTGTCACTCAAATGTAGGTCATTGATTGACAGAAACTGGGTCATACCATTAATAACCAGTTGAAAGTTTTGATATCAAGGGATGGCTCTTTGTTTTTAAAGGTAAATTGGACAGATATCTAGAAAATAGATTTTGTGGTGGCTGATGATCCAAGAACATGTTGCAATATACTTGTTAAGTTGGATTCAGACAATGTCATGATAATTAAAAATTTCCTAAGTGGAGTCTAAACTGAGCTGAGATTGAGAAACTTTTCAAAAAGTGATAGATTGATTACCCCATCAGCCATCATATCAGTGAAAATGTTGCAATACAATTTTTTTGCAACAGCCTCCTGCAATTCATTGGTAAATTGATAAAGTGACATATATAGCTGATTTTGTTAAAAATAACATTACCTGTAATATGTCATTTTTATAGCTTAACTGCTTCTTAGAACAAAGAGGACTTAGTATACTTGACTATTACAGCCCACTGGTTCGTTTTTTACATGTAACGTTTCAAACGAAACATGTTTCAAAAGTAAAATTTCACATACATTATTAAAACATATGAACCATATTTTGGTACAAAAATCTCAGAAATTTTGAAAAAGTTTAAAGCAGTCTGACCATGCTCCTTTAAGGCAAAAAACAAATATAAATGATGGCACATTATGATCCAATATGGTGGACACATCCAATCATGATAGGAAACCATACTATTGAAAGCCGTGATTAATCATCCTCATCTAAGGTTACTTTAAGGATAACACTTACGGGCGCACCATTTGATTTTCAGGGGGGGGGACATGGAAGTTGGGGCCGAGTCAAGGCGACTTTTTTTTTTTGCCGTCTTCGGCGGCTAAGTTTTTTTTATTACATTTTTTATTTTTTTCTTTACCTTGAAGTAGTTGGGTAAAGTTTTTTTTTTCTTACTCATCTTTGGGGCAAGTTTTTTTTTTTCGCCACCTTCGGCGGCAAAGTTTTTTTTCTTCAAAAAACTTCCATGCCCCCCCTGAGAATCAAATGGTGCGCCCCTTATTAAGAAATGGTCTACATGGAAGACAGGTGCTGATAGGGAAACAGAATGAGCTGTATGATATCAAGTACAATGCATGGTAATTAAGTAACCAGTTTGCATAATTTATGCATCTTATTTAGTGTGTAAAGAGACTAGGCCCTTGAACTTGAAAATGGGCTGAATGTTCTAAAAGTTGTTAATACTAGGCAATGTGAAATTTCTGTGTATACATTAGGCCACACAATTGTTTGTTTTTCATGAAACGATGTGATTTTTGGACTTGGGGAAAACATGACCCTTGATTTTTATTATTTTCGGTCTGTTGGAAAATGGTTAACATACAACTTTTATTCTTGACCTTGGGCCTATGCATACAAGGAAAACTTCATTTTAAACTCCTAAACCTTGTTTTCAATCAAAATCATGAAATATAAAATTTGTGTTAAAGTTTCAAAATTTTATGATCCTATTAGCATATTTTTCTCAACAGTGATTTTAAGTTAGATTTAGAACTCTACGAGCCATCTTTTTGTATACAAAAAATAAGGATGAAGTTGTGAGTTTAAATACAAACAACCTGTTTAAACATGGCATAAAACAACAGAAAACAAAAAGGACATTTTTCAGACAACATGTGTTAGTTGGTCAAAATGAAAGCAACATCCTCATTTAAAATCCTTTTTTGAACTTTTATATTTAAGAATTTAAATTTATCTCAGATTATGAGCTTGATGACTTTGTGCTCATTGCGCTGTAACAGCTCCCATGTTAGCAATGTTATGTGACATTGCGGGTCTATTGGTAATTGATTTGACACTGTCACTATAGCGTAGATTTATTGAAATTTGATGTTTCCTGAAAATAGTATGTCTATGTCAAAGAACTGCTGGACAGATATGGCAAGCAAAGCTTGTTTGTCTTAGTCATATACTAAGTCTTACCAAGGGCAACACCAGCAGCAGGTTATGTTGTAGCATAGCCCAATTTAATATGTGATGCAAAGTATTAAAGGTGTAGGTTCCGATCATATTCTCATCCCCAAGGGCTCAACCGGAAGTAATATATTTTTTGATGCCAAATGAAAGCCCATATTTTTCTGATTATCCAAAAATCCAAAATTTCACTTCCAAATTCTTAATAGTTTCAGAGACATAATACAAAATGTAAGATTAATTGGTATGCCTATTTTCCATTTCCTTTGTATTTACATAACAGCCTCATCCCCAGGGTTGCATACATTCTTTTGCCTCTCAAGAGAAAACCAGACACAGGATAAGGATAAAACTTTGCAACATGCATTTCAGAGGTCAAGGTTAATCAGTTAAAAGTAAATTATACACATCCTAAAATAGGAACCTACACCTTGAATGGTTTTTTTAATACCGCAGGGATTTTCCTGAAGGTATAATTCAGTTTACATTTTTTCCATTTACCACTAAAATATGGCCAGCTTTCATTTTAGATGCTATTTATTTAGTACTTAATAGATATTGTTCCTTGTTTTATTGATATCTTAAAGCTGTGACAAATAGACGAAACAACAAGCAACAAAGATTTTCTGCATGTGTAACAAACATCTTTCATGCACCAATTTATGTATCTTATATTTCAGTTGAATTGAACTTAATTAAGACAGCCTAATTGCAACTCAATATCACTTTTTATACAACCTCAACTCACCCATATGCACCTCACTATTTTGTCTACCTCTTGCAGTTTATCTTTACCTGTGCAGTAGTTGACATACATTCATAATAAATGTGTTTGGTTTTATCAGACTTGCTGAGTTCATAGTAAAAGGTTACAGGAACTCTCCGTAATGCTCTGGTTTACTACCAAGTTCCTGTACATGCAATGATGAATGATGGGGATGAAAACATAAAATAAATTGAACAAATATTGGACAAATATTTACAAATCTATCCTGTGAAGGATGCTTCAACTATTTCCATGACGATTTGGATCAACAAATGTGATGCAATGGTTGAGGGGGTACATGGATATTGATGTTAGTCCAAACACACTTGCCCATGGGCAACATGAGAAAATAAACCAATATACGGATTAAACCAAGTTTGACTAAAAGTAGTCAATTTTATTGATTCTATCTAGGAGAGAAAGAAGATGAACATCAAAAAGATTTTCTGGATAGGGTCAAATATACTTTAGGGGCTTGAATCTATAAAAATATACTTCCTCAACCATTGCATCACTTCTGTTACTCCAATTTGTCATGGAAACAGTTACAGCATCCTTCATATGATATATTTGCAAATATTTGTCCAATATTTGTTCAATTTATTCTACATTTTCATCCCCATCATTCATCATTGCATGTACAGGAACTTGCTAGTTAGTAAACCAGAGCATTTACTAAAGTTCCTGTGACCTTATGCTGTGAACTCAGCAAGTCTGATAAAACCAAACACATTTATTATGAATGTATGTCAACTACTGCACAGATAAAGAGAAACTGTGGGAGCTAGAAAAATTGGTGAGGTGCATTTGGGTGAGTCTAGGTTGTTTAAAAAGTGAAATTGAGTTGTAATAAAGCTGTCGTGATTAAGTCCATTTATACTGAAATATAAGATCCATAAATTAGTGCTTGTAAGATGGTTGTCAAACAGACTCCTTTTCACTTATACCAGCTTCATCAAGCATATTTATTAAATTGTCCTGAGCAACAAAAGATTGTTCCCTGCAACCGGGACATTTACACTGCACAAAGTACAATATACTCGCAACAAAAGGGCTGTACTTCTCCAGTATTAAATAAGAAATGCTAAAATAAAAAGATGCATGTGGCTCACATAAGAAAGTAAACCAATATACAGATAAACCAGTTTGACAATGTGATTTTAAAACTAGAAAATTTGATCGAAGTTCATCTTCTTTCTCTCCTAGAATCAAAAAGATTTTCTTGATAGGCTCAAATGCACTTTTGTGGCTTGAATCTATATACATATACTCCCTCAACCATCGCATCACTTTTGCTGCTCCAAATCATCATGGAAACAGTTGTAGCATCCTTCACAGGATATATTTGCAAATATTTGTCCAATATTTGTTCAATTTATTCTACGCTTTCATCCCGTCATTCATCATTGCATGTAGAGGAACTTGCTAGTAAACCAGAGCATGTAGGAGAGTTCCTGTGACCTTTTTACTATGAACTCAGCAAGTCTGATAAAACCAAACACATTTATTATGAATGTATGGCAACTACTGTAGAGATAAAGATAAACTACTGGAGCTAGACAAATTCGTGAGGTGCATTTGGGTGAGTTGAGGTTGTATAAAAAGTGATATTGAGTTCGAATAAGGCTGTCTTGTCTGTAATATAAGATACATAAATTGGTACATGAAAGAAGTTTGTCACACAGACTCCTTTGTACTTATATATACCAGCTTCATCAAGCATATCTATTTATGCTTTATCTGCACAGATAAAGATGAACTGCTGGAGCTAGACAAATTGGTGAGGTGCATTTGGGTGAGTCTAGGTTGTACAAAAAGTGATTTTGAGTTGCAATAAGGCTGTCTTGACTCAGTCCATTTAAACTGAAATATAAGATACATAAATTGGTGCATGAAAGATGTTTGTCACACACTCCTTTTCATTTATACCAGCTTCATCAAGCATATTTATCTATTTATTTTTCCTGAGCAACACCAGACTGCTCCCTGCCACCTGAACATTTACACTGCACAAAGTACAATATACTCCCAACTGAAGGGCTGTACTTCTCCAGTACAAATAAGAAATGCTAAAATGAAAACATGCATGTGGCTCACATGAAAAAGAAAACCAATATACAGATTAACCCTAACCCTTCACAGTCCAACAAAATCCAACAAGCAAAAATCAAGAAATTTGCCTAAGTCCAAATACATCACAGACGGGAGATACAGATGGGCATGAAATGGCTGCCATGACAGGCAATACTCGGTGGCTTTCCATTGGTGGACATGGGATCGGGGGTTCAAATCCCAGGGGAAACAGGGAATTTTTGTATGACGTATTCGGACTTAGATAATTTTTCAGCCTTTGGGAGTTAGTGTTAAACCAAGTTTGACAATGTGATTTTGAAACTATATAGAAAATGTGTTTGATTTTATGAGAGAAAGAAGATGAACTTCAAAAAGATTTTTCTGGATATGATCAAATGCACTTTTGGGGGCTTGAATCTATATACAAATACTTCCACAACCATTGTATCACTTTTGTTTCTCCAAATCGTCATGGAAACATTTGTAGCATCCTTCACAGGATATATTTGCAAATATTTGTTCAATATTTGTTCAATTTATTCTACGCTTTCATCCCGTCATTCATCATTGCATGTACAGGAACTTGGTAGTAAACCAGAGCATTTAGGAGAGTTCCTGTAACCTTTTACTATGAACTCAGCAAGTCTGATAAAACCAAACACATTTATTATGAATGTATGTCAACTACTGCACAGATAAAGATAAACTGCAGGAGCTAGACAGATTGGTGAGGTGCACTTGGACGAGTTCTGGCTATGTAAAAGTGATACTGAGTACCAATAAAGCTCTTGTCTGATTTTAATATAATTAAACTAAACATATAATAAATAAATGTCAACAAGTCTGCAGAGATTTATGAATTAAAGATAGTGAGTCCAATATAGGTGAGTTTACATAATGAAAAATAATACCTAATACTTGTTTTATACATCAATATATATGATAGTGTCATTCAAATCTTGCTAATAATATTTGTTCTGTAACAAACTGTAAGACTAGACTTTATGGTACATATGAGTGTACATACACATGTTGTAATATTATATTTAGGCATTAGAAGCAAACATCAATGTGGTTGACTTTTTGAACCTTGATTAACTAATTTAACTTCCTGTGGCCTGTCTTAATTTACCTGAATAGCCTTGTTTACTGTCATTGATTGATGTCAGTTTTGGAGTATTTTGTCACAATGTTGCTGATATGTAAATGTTTATATATGTGCCATCACAGCCCACACGTCTGTGAAGTTGGCAAACATCATTTTGTGCCACATGGGAAAACACATGCAAGGGTCCTTATATGGTGAAATCCAATTTTTTGTCTATTCTATTAAAAAAATAAACAGAAGTGAGAAAAATCCACATCTTAGAAGGACCATCAACAGAAAAACATATGGCTTACTAGTTTTTGAATATGTTTATCTCAGTTTCATCTTTTAGTTTTTGAATATGTTTATCTCAGTATCATCTTTACTCCATGACAAACTGCTTAACAGACCATAAACTGGCTTGTGGATGTCAGGTTAAACTTATCAAGGTATAATTTCAATCCATAATAACTTTACAGATTTGGAAAATAGTGGAAATGACCAGATAGAGACAGACTTAACAGCTGGCTTGAGATGGACCATCACATGTTTGTTTTTATTTTTACTTTTTGCTTTGCCCTTGGTAAGAAAATCCGACATGACAAGTGAGATATATTAATCAGTTGCCTTCTCATTTGGATCACAGTTGTACATTAACATCTTGGTTTCATTTGTGCAAAACACTGTCATTTTCTACTAGATGCAGCATTGTTTTTCTGTTGTTCACTAAGTATTTTCAGTATGGTGTTGAGTCTAATGTACAATGACCTTCCCATAACAAAATATATCAGCTTTCCAGTAGGTCTCCCAAAAATGACTGATCCAGGATTTGCTGGATGCTCCTGGAGACTACTTAGCAAACATTTCCAGGAGACCTTCAAGAGTTCTCAAGGAAGTCTCCTGGATTTTTCACATGCAAATTAGGTATCCTGGAGGTCCCATGGAAAATACTTTTTGCTATGGGTTATCATATAACAATGTGAGGTGAGGCTGTGTGGAATTACAATTAAGAGAGGTGTTGTGGATTGTAATAATCCATTTGTTGCAGTAGCCCAAAACAATGTTGACAATGAAACAGTAATATTGTGAGTAGAATCTGAAATCAGCTAATCAGGTTGATAGGCATATTACAGGAAAAGTAAATAAAACCACTGTATTGAAGAAGTTTAACCCTTTCAACACCATCGGGGACTATAGTCGCCAGTCAATCATTTCTATTAGAAATTCTTGTTTACTGAAATTTTCATGAAACCATAACGAAAATTGCTGGTTATCATGAATAATTTGTAAAGGAATTATTTTATACGAGCAATCTGATCTAATCAATAAAACTAATTATCTGTCAGCTCAATTAACTGGTCAATAGACTTGTCAATTAGGTGATGGACCTGAAGTACCAGGCAATAATTAACTAGTTGTTGTGTGATAAAGTTTTTCCAACACCAGACATGGATAAGGAATAGATCCCTAGTTTTGAAAGGGTTAATATTTGTATGAGACACATTTTCTAAAATGGCTATTATAAACTCACAACAGTGTTAAACTCACAATGCTATAACTCACTATATTATAACTCAGCAATTGTGCTTTCCCTGAATATACATACACTATCAACCTTGCAGGGTTTTGATGGAGATCATAGAGGAGGAAAGGAGTCTCGCTATTATAAACTCACAATGCTATAACTCACCATATTATAACTCAGCAATTGTGCTTTCCCTGGATATACATACACTACAAACCTTGCAGGGTTTTGATGGAGATCATAGAGGAGGAAAGGAGTCGATCACGGAAGATGACTTATTCAATCCTCAAGTGGCAAGAATGCAAGGCATTTGTGTATGGGCTAGAGAGGGACACAGTTATGCAATGGAAAGTTGCACCAAAGATTTAGACATTTCCCAATTTATTTGGGGAACATTTTGGGATGGGATAAGTATTATTCTGTGGTCTAGGGTGGGAGAATTTGAATAATTGTCATTTTTGGTGTTGTATGACTGGCTAGATATCCTGTGGTTGATCTATAGTCACATAACGACTGGTCACCAGTGTGACGCCGTAAACACATCATAACCTTGCCACAAGGTTATGTGACCAGGGTATTAAGGTGGAGATTTGGAATTGGAACATGACGACATTTTTGGGTGGGTTTGGATATTCTGAGGCCCAGGCATTGGCATAGGAAATTTCAATTGAAAACAAAGATGTTGTATGGGTGGATCGGTATATATTCCTTGTAGTTTAAGGGGAATGTTGTAGGTAGAACATTTGCCCAGAGGTTTGAGCAATACTTTCTTATTATGAGGACAACTTTGGGTGGGATAGGATTGGTTGAGTGAGGAAATTGATTGTAAAGTAAGCACCTCCCATTTATTCACAGAATTTTTTAAAGGTGTGAGGTGGGCATATTCTAATGTCTTATTTTAGATCTTGTAGGAGTAAATGTTACATTTGAGGATAGCCTCATCAGTGTCTAGTACTACTTTTCATGAGGGTGCTTTGTTAGATGGTCAGATTTCTTTGTCAGTTTTAGAGGGAAACTGGAGCACCTAGAGGAAAACTGTTAGTTTTGACTGGCAACCAATTGCACAGACAGTGCCCAACTGGGAATTGAACCCTAAATTTTCCTGCACTCATTGGTGCAAGAAAGACAAGGGGAGGCTATTGTGCCACTGTTGTCTGGCAATTTTGCCACTTTTATCCTGCTGAAAGAGTCCAGCCACCCCCTCCCCAAAAAATCTCACCAAGATACATAAGAGTCTTTGAGCCTAGAACTAGTACCATTCCTTGGTCTCCCCTCCCATAGACTCAGCAGTGAGCGCGCATTGCCTGGGCTCCTCCCACTCCCTGCCTGGCGATGTTGGACATGTAGCAGACACAGGGCACTAAACCAGTGCTACTTTGAGCCCAGCTTTGAACATTTGCAACCAAACATAATCAAAATTACCTGTGAAGGTGATGTAAGCTTACCCTAAACCGCACAGCTGTAACATGCCTTAAGCTTAAGACAGTTACTGCCAGTAACAATACAGAAGTCATTCATGTTGCTCATATTTTGCGAATGTAGTCTGCTAGGTATCTTTCAGTCGAGTTACCACCAGTAACATTACAGAAGTCATTCATGTTGCTCATATATTGCGAATGTAGTCTGCTAGGTATCTTTCAGTCGAGTTACCACCAGTAACATTACAGAAGTCATGTTGCTCACATTTTGCGAGTGTAGTCTGCCAGCTATCTTTCAGTCTAGTTACCACCAGTAACATTACAGAAGTAATGTTGCCCACATTTTGCAGTGTAGTCTGCCAGCTATCTTTCAGTTGAGTTACCACCAGTAACATTACAGAAGTAATGTTGCTCACATTTTGCGAGTGTAGTCTGCCAGCTATCTTTCAGTCAGATCACACATACGCTGCCAATGAGGAGGAGGAAGGCCTTGGTATTTCTTACAGCAGATCCAGACGGATGATAACTGCTAGCTAGCTGGCCTTGTTTGTATCAAAATGCTTTTACACCTATAATCAGTAGCAGTGCTTTAAGGGGTACTTACGTATTAAAGATATACTGATATGTGCTGCTGTAAATGGACGCGTTTTTCATGAAAAAATCCTTCAACTTATAGGTGCCATTTTGTTTCCTCTTGGCTTGTGATGCAAGCCCCTCAAATGGGTTTTTATTTTGAATAAAAAATGTTCTTACATAATGGATATAATTTTATTGAGAAAAAGAAACTCCCTTGAAGATGCATAAAGGCTCTGAGGTACGGGCTGCACATACCTGACCAAACCAAAGTTGAGTTCCCCCTCCCACTCCGCCCAGGGAACAGTCCTTGGAGGAGAGGGGTGTGAGTGAAGGGAGGAATTACCTTGAATACTCCCAGTAGCATTGCTACAGGGCAAGTATAGAAGGCCAAGAATCACCTGATCTCAAAGCTGCCTCCTTTGGATGATATCATTCAAACTGATCCTATATAAGTAGCGTATGTAGTGGTGATAGGCCTTGCTATTTCAGACTCTAGATCCAGACATGATAAAGTAAATCCATGCCTTAAATGGACCATGATGATTTCTACCTATCCTGGGAGCTTTACACATAGAATATCACATTTATGTTTCAGATTTAGCAGACGGTTTCAGCATTAACAATACATAGACTATTATTAGATGACATTTTAAGGCAATGTAAATGATATGATATCAGAGTTATTAATTTTATATCATTAAATCTTTAAAAACCAAACATTCTTCACGCTACTTTTTTACCTACATATTTTTTACATGAATTGATAGAACATGTATATAGTAATATAACCTACCAGTAGTTTTCTGTGATTTTGAGGAATATTGGAGAAAAATTCTGTACCTACTTTTTTTTTTCTCCGAAGGGGAAAAATGGTAAAACAGCGTTTCTAGTTTTAAATCTTATAATTATCTTGTTTCTACGTCTATTATTTTTGATGAGATTGTTTCTCTTTTAATGTTTTTTGAATTATCTCTAGGAACTTTGTTTAAACTTTTATCTGGTAAATCCATCTGAGGTACAAATATAGGATTTAGAAAACACTGGATAGTCACACCACCATCACAGAATGATATATTGCAAATTAATTCTCTCTCAATTTGAGTCATTCCTGTGTGCTTTTTGGACTTTACTACACTTTTAAACTACTACCTGTTTCAGTAAAATTTTACTTATTGGATGCCCAATCTGGGACTGGCATCTGTATTTTAATATTGGAATAGGTCATGGAAATGCGCAGTCATATTTCTCATATACAGTACTTGAGAATTGCATACTCAAGAATAAAAATGTCCCTGTGAAGACAGCCATGTGAACATAACTAGCATCAGTAACTTTTTAATATGTCGCTTTTGATACTAATATTGTTATCTTAAACTGTATTGACTCAACAAATGTTTTTTCCTGCATGAAAAAGATATATACATTTTTTTATGAACCACAAGAACACACATAGAATTAGAGTATTCAATTTAGCAAATATTTGTTTATTATATTCATATAGACATATTTTCTACAACATTTTTCAATCAAAATATATTGTTGCATGGTACTGTTGAACATAATATGACCTTTTGAAATGCAACAAAGTAAATATGAAGAGACATCAATTATTCACGAGTTAAACATGAGGTATGTAATATGATCATGGCAGCATGGTTTGGATGGTTTGCTTTGATATCTCCTAACAAATATTGCTTTCAAATGCTCACCGGTAATGTGTGCTAGCTTTCCTCGTTTGTATGTCATCAAATCATGCAATCAACTGGATGCAATTGGCCCTAAGATTTGGATCAAAATACTTAAGGTAATTAGCCAATTCGGGAAAAATGAATTTGTTTCGGCCATGATTTAAAGTATGTTGGACAATTTGTAGATGTGTTTGACTATGGTTAGAATTTTTATTTTTTTATCAGCAGTGACTTGAAATTTATGAGTTTATGTAAAAATACAAGAGAAGATATTGTGTGTACCCCATCATGCATTGCTTCCTATATGGGATTTCTTGCGCAGGAAATTATGTGAGTTGTTAGTCTTGAAACATGCCCAAAATGCAAGTTTTAAACCAATAACATTGATTTAGGGTCATTTCATCAGCAACTATTCACATGATTTTCTATCAAACAATCCGATAGGAAGCAATGCATGATAGGAAACACACAATACCTTCTTTAAAATACAACACCTTGAAAATGAGATGTTTCTCAGTGAACATAATTATCTGAAAATGTGATGAAACAAGAGAAGATGCCATGGGCTTCCCATCATGCATTGCTTCCTATGGATTTGCTTGAATGGGAAATTATGTGAATATTTAGTGATCAAATGTCCCGAAATAAACGTTTAATTTTTACAATCTAACATTATTTCATGACAGAACTTATGTATACAGGGTGTGCCAATAAAAATGCAAGATTGGATAACAAAAATATTTAAAATCTAAGTAGGCCGTTTTTCTCATCAAATCATCAATGATATTAAAAAAGAGCTTTTCCCCTTCATTATGCTTTGTTTCATCCATTTTAGATATCTCTGTCCGGAGATACAGCATTTCAAAAATGGAGCACAAATTTCAATCTGGTCCGATTTGTGATCATCGGATGAAGGTATGTTATTAATCCAGGTTGATATGCATCCCAGACATTAGCACCTTAAAATTGATTTAACCCATTAAACTAATTTAACGATTATTTGTGGCTCAAAGATATTATTGGTCAATTATTATCATTGAAAACAAAACAGGTGATCGATTTGAAGAAAGAATTATAAGCAATTAATTATTAAGCAATTATGAAATTTAGTTTTAGTAGTCTCAACTTTCCTGGTTTTAGTTGTGGTACTTCAGTCAGTGTCAGCGTCAGCTCTAATATAAAACAAAAAAACAAAAATAAAAGGCTTTCGTATTAACCTCTTATTATAAAAATGAATAGATAAAATGCGAGACTCAGAGGTAGTAGCTGCAATTGTTATTTTGAGGGAAAATGACATTGCGTATCAAGATAAATTTAAAATCAAGGTCCACATCATGTCAGACATTCAGAAACGGACTTAAACATTCCGGTTTGGGGAAACTTCGAACATGAAATTTTGGAGAGAAAACAAATGAAATAATTATTTCTTCCAATTGTAAAAGTTATTCTGACGTCCTTTTTTGCTTGATTGGGTACTTTCAATGAGCTTTTGATATAACACTAAAGGAAAAATGCAAGTAAGTAATAGCAGTTTTCATCGCGAGATGAAGTAACTTGTCAGTAAATGTTTTGATTGCCATCTACCTTTGGTTATTGATCATTGAAATTGGACCAACCAAATTTTTAAGGGCTTCACAGAACGTGTAATAACTTCAGAATTAAACGTTCAAATTTTACAAAACAAAAAGCTGTTTGAAGCAGAGATTATGGACAATAACATTTGGTAATTGTTTTTATTACATCTAGCATAATTCTCTCAACAAAAAATCACAAAAATCTTACGTTTTTATTGGCACACACTGTATATGATGCAAGTGGAAATAACATTTCATACAATGTCAGTTGTTTATCAGCACATTTGAATTCTAATCCAAAAGTGTAGGATATAAGAAATAAAACATGGATAATTGTTGTATCCGATATTATATGAGCAAAAAAGTCCTTCAATCTATTCTTATTACAGTTTATGTATCCACTTGCTTTTTGTCCTGTCATTGTGCGGTTTTCTAGGTTCTCTTTTCTCCATTAAGTTCAAATACATAGATGACACATAAGGCAATGCCACAATTTATTAACAATCCCAAATGGAAACAAAGTTGTGAAAACTGGAAGTATTTGTAATCGCTGGAAGTTTTATATAATGTAAAATGTCATCAATGATTGAACAATTGACACCAGGATGAAATAGACAGGAAACACAGCTCATTCAAGTTTATATGACTAGTTGATAATTGTCGTTATTTGTTGTGAGAAGAACATACTTTATGTGAATCACCATGTCATATTATGTTAAGTTTGTTATTTAAAGACAAATAAACTGAACTTCAATAGGAATGAACCAGATTTCTATAACCTGTCCTACCTTTACATGACAGTAGATTTGGTCCATAGGGTTTATGGAAGCCACAAATAGCACACCTCTAGAAATATACAGGATCTAGCTACCTCCCAGGAGAGGCAAGCGCTCATAGCATTTTGAATTAAAGATTTGAACTGCAGTGATAGATCAAGGTCACTAGAGCATTTTTTGTTTTATGGAGAATTATGAACATTGCTCACTTAGGGCATATTATCAGATGCATGCTTGTGATGGCTCTTCAATAACTCCACAAAAAACTCCACATTGTCCATACAGTTCTGTGAGTATTGGACGCAGTCTGTCATTGGTTGTCCCTAGATCTTCTACATTGTGTTGATTGCCAAAACAGGACTTTGGAGATCACCTCCAACACTCTCCTTATCTCAGACTATCATTGGTTTGGTAGAAGTAGTACCATTAGCTGGTGTGGTCTAGTGTTAGGTAGCACATCCAAACTCAACTAGAAGGGATGACCACTTGCTGTTCTAAACAATGGCAACAGCCCTTCAGGGTGGTCAGCTGCCAGCTGAGGTTTGAAACAGCCCCTTACAGCAAAGTACTTTGGACTCAAGCCCTGCTACAATTTTGGGTACTACTAGCCTTGGAAAATATTATTTTTGACATAATCCTTTTGCTACTGTCAGCTGCATGGTGTAAATATTGATGGACCCTGGTCTCCACTATATCCTTGAAATTCACTTCTTTCCTCAGTGGATTTGATAATCATTAACACAATTAAAGTAGTTGATGAATTGAACTTAAACTAAAAAATAAAAGATTAATCAATCTCCAATCTCCAAACTACTTTTAGCTATGTGTTCTTGACCAATATTGTCTGCTTAGGAGATACCAGATAAACTTTGGTCAACAGTAAATATGCAGACCTTCTCACATCATGAAATTGATATAGAAAACATTTGCATAGCTGAACACAGCGGCGGCGAAAAAAACCCCTCACCCCAACTTCCATGCCCTCCATGAGAATCAAATGGTGACTCCTAACGGCAGCAGACGCAGCATGTGATGTATGTTGGACTCAGGAATCTATATCTATATAGCGCATATTCAGTGGAGCTATCTATGCATATTAATGGAAAAAAAATGTCTCACAATGCTGCCTATTTAGTGATGAACGAAGTATAATTATATAATTGCAATATTTGTTGGCAATATTTCAAAGGATTCAATTCTTAAAGGAACAAGCTAAGATATTTGACTGCAAGTATGATGCATTCTACGGATTTTTCATTAGATTTCCGTTATTACTAATTTAAGAATTGCCAATGACCCTGTAATTGGTTTATCATGTGGTTTTGTATTG